>CATIWJ010120421.1:0-23893 GCA_949640765.1 Croton laevigatus | reverse complement strand
ACATAAGCACATTAAACTTAAAAAAGACTCAGATCGCCAAGCAAGCAAAGGACGGGACTCTACGAAGAAGAAGAATCCCAACCCAAACATAAGAAAAAGAAGGTAGCCATTAATATGAAAAGCCATGTCATGATTATATCCATAACTCCAACTAGTTTGCCAAGCCCATATTGTTTGCATCAATCTCAAAAGCCAGCAATTCGATCTACTACTGAGAGCAGCAACCTCCCCTTCTCCACCCCAGGTCCTTCAACGCCCGCCAGAACCTGCCCTACCCTTCCGCCTGTACTTCGTATTCGTAATCGTAACCCGATGGTTTGATTTGTTTCCCCAACCAACTACCAGCCGAAACTTAATCCCCATTTATATGTTCTCAAAATCTCCCCTCAATGTTTTTGTAATTATGACTGGCTTTGGTTGTGGGCTAACCATTGTAAGGGATACCCTTCTTTTAAAGAATTGAAATGGTGTATCTCATATGATATTTTGGTTAAACAATCAACCTATATATATATATATATTTCACCAAAGATGTGAAAAAAAATCAGGAAAATCGATAGAAGTGTGCACTTGAAGTATATATGTTCTGTTTATTTACCTTATAAAATTTACTGATGAAACGTTAAGAGTAATTATATGCTGGAACTGTGACGGCACGTCTTCATTGATAAGGGTTTAAGGTTTGGCCGGAAAAAAAGAGGCCGGTTATTGTTTCAGAGTGACGATAGAAATCCGAAAGGGTGGACAGCACGGGCGGAAAAAACTGGAGAGTTTTCATAGTGGAAAGGGAATATACGTAGAAGGGGAGAGAAAGAATATTACGTGATTTGTTTTTTTTACAAATGTTTTGTATAATTTTTAGGTATTAGGAGGTGGTGATGTGTCATTTTTTAACTGGTTGGTTACGACATATCAGGTGTTGACGTGCCATCACAGTTCCAGCATATAATTACTCAGTACGTCAATCCAATTGAGCCACTCCTAAAATTCACCACGGTCTTTGCTTATATACAAATTGTATCTAGACTGTAATTTTTATTGTACGTATTAGCTATTGGAGTGATTAATTGGACACAAGTTTACATTTTGTACACACTAGTATTTAATTTTTCTTTGTTTATAATTTCATTTATTTACTATTTTTTTAAATTTATCCCTCTACCTTGTGCCAAAATAAAAAACTTGAATTTAATTATGAAATTATGAATATAAATTAAAATATTATTTCATAACATAATATGATTTGAGTTTATTATTTATATGAATTGAAATTGTATTTCATAATAGATTAAAACTTTTAATAGATTATATGTATCAAGTAAATTATTTTTTATATATAATATACTAATTTAAAAAATTATCCAAAAGAAATTAAATTTCAGTAAAAATTATTAATATCAATTAAAATAATTTTTCAAACTGAATAAATTTTAAGTATTTGTTGTATAAAATTAAAAAAAAAAGGGGAGAAATAAACGGGGATAAAACAAAAATGAGTGGTTGAATAGAAATGACCACATATTTTATAACGGCCAAACACCAAACATTAACAATTCCAAATAATGCTTTGGTTTTCCCATTTGATTGTCTTTGTGGTCCTTTGAGGAGAGACTTCTTTTGTTTCTAATAAGTTCCCATTTGGCCAATCGTCCAAAGGATACATACATTTCTTTCCCCATATAGCTTCAGTTTTCAGGTACATCATCATTTCCTTCTTTCTTTCTTTCTTCTTTTTCCTTTCACTGCACTTTGTTTAATGGAAATGATTTATTATTTATTGTTAATTTCTTTTTTTTTTTGGTTTTTCATTAATAATTTTGGTTGAATTTATGAAAAAAAAAAAATCTAAAATTGTAAAATGAATCGAAATTTAAGGTATTATCTATGTTCATGGTGTTTATATTGGGTTTGTCCTTCAGAAATACAAAACTTTGGTCAGTTAATTAAAAAAAAAAGTCGATAATTTGTAGTTTCTTCCCCCAATCATTCAACCACTTGATAAGCACCTTCTTAAATTTGATTGTTTATATTGAATTAATTATAGAAATTTATTGGACAAATGTTATACTATATGTTTTTCAAATGCTTGGAAATAAGATTCAAATCTATATCTTTTGTATGAGTGTTATGGTAATAACACAAGCAAATTGAGTTATTTGTGCCTATTAAGTGTGAGAAAAAAAAACAAAACAAAAAATGCTAATCTTTTGTTGGTTTGGTATATGGGTGTTCTCATACGCAGAAAGTAAATAAGTAATTTCCTTATTTTTACTATTTATATAAGGCTAATAGGGGAACGAAAGCCAGGTTAGTTGGTAGAGTATTGACGATTTAAATCGAAAGGTCTAACATTCGAATCTCACTCCCTCTCCCTATAGGGTTTAGGATATCTATGGTAAAAATTTATATATACAAGGCTAATATTTGTTCATGGAGTTTGAACAGATGAGAATGTCTAAAATGGAAAATGATGAAGAGGACTCAAATTCAATCAATGCTGAGAAGAAAAATGAGCAACAAACTTCAAAGATTTGTGTGGAGACAACAAACTTAGACAAAGCCAACAAGAAGCACCACAAGACAAGTTCTTCTTTGACAAATTCGCCAAGGCTACAAAGGGCATTGACCAAACCATCTAGGAACTGTCTTTGCTCTCCGACCACCCATGTTGGCTCATTCCGATGCCGGATCCACCGGAATCTGGGCGGCATGATCCGCGGTTATTCTGTTGGCTCAAGTCTATCGGAATTAGCTACTAAATCACATTCTATTAGAGACTTGGTTTAGAATGTGATTTCTGCTATAACACCATATAATATTTGCATATACTTTACGTTATTTAATGGCACATTATATATAGTTTTTGCCTTTTGGGTCTATATATATATATATATATTGTATGATCGTTTCTTATTGAATTATTATATATATGTGAAGAATGTGTCATTTGGACTTCTTGTTATCTTTTCTTCATCACATCACACTTTTAGATTGTTTAAGCTAGATGATTACATATAATTGAAATACATTATTGTACAGTTTTTATGAAAATAATCCATATAATGAAAATAATAAGCAGCTCCTAGATGTAAACAAATCTACAAAGACAAAGAACGAAAAGAAAACTTCCTCATTGTTCTTCATCTCTCTTTTTACTGCCGGATGACCTTCCATGTAATTGAGAAATCCACTGAAGACCGAAGAAACACAGTACTTTTTGAGGACACCCACCATCTTCATTGTGAGAAGATAAAACATACTCTCAAACTGCAAATCTGAATGACTCAAAAATGGATCTTTTGACAAAAAATCAACCCAAACAAGACCCATGAAAGGCAAAAAGACCACTAAATTATAGCAAAACAAGCCAAAAAAGACCTAAAAACATGAAAAAGGAAAGAAAATGGCTACTGCCAGTGAGAAACCACCGGCAGCAGGTCAAATCATTAATAATTCATCTTTTTGTCATGTTTTCTGTAAATCAATTAAGAATGTGGGGATTGGGTAGTTGGTTCGTGTTCTATTCTTATGGCTGAGCTTTGGGGGGTTTTTCAAGGTCCGATTTTGGCTTGGGAGCATGGTATTAGACGATTAATTGTTGAGTGTTGTGACAATTTGGTTGTGATCAATATGCTGAATATGCATGCACATGTTCCATTTGTTGTTTCTAACTTGGTATCTAATATGAATGATGTTCTTCAAAGAAGCTGGGAGGTCAAGTTAATGCATATTTATCGCGAGGGTAACTGTTGTGCAGATGCTTTGGCAAGCTTAGGCAATAATGCTTTTGATTTTCTTTCTATTGTTGAGACTCTACCAGTAAAGTTGACAGCTAAATTATATGATGACAAATGTATAACTGGGAGAGGATCTCATATCTCATATGTTAGTCCTCCTAAATAAATTATCTTTCTCAAAAAAAAAAAAAAAAAAATAATAATAATAATAATAAAAATAAAATAAAAATTTAAGATTTGACATTTTTCAAAAAAAAAAAAAAAAATTAAGATTTTGACAGAAAAACCAATCCCCAAATAAATGTAATGAGTAACCATCAATAAACATCAGTAACAAATCAATAAAGAGTTCAATACATATAAATGCAATCAGAAAATAAAGATTAATAACAAATCAATATATGTTACTGATTCTTACTAATTATTGTTGAAGTTTATTAATTTTTATTGACAGTTATTGATTTGTATTTATGTGCGTACTGAATGAATTTCATTAATTTTTTATATTTATTAGTGTACATTGATTGAATTTTATTGATCTTTTATTTGACAGTTATTAAATGTATTTACATGTACTAAATGAATTCATTTTGTTATTGATGTTTATAGAACTTTACTCTTATTTATTGTTATTGAAGTTTATTCAAATGATATGAATATGAAAAATCAATAAGATTCAAGAAAAATCAATAAGAATAATTAAGAGTCAGTAAGAATCAATAATGCTTTTGTTGGATTATATTATTTAGATTCAATATGAATATGTAAGAATGAATAAGATTCAATAAAAATCAATAAGAAAGAATAATAATCAATCATTCTTTAATTTTTATTGATTGTTATTGAAGTTTACTGAATTTTACTATCATCTTTATCTTCTTCTTTGAATAAACCGTAGCCGTCATCCATCACCGAAAAATTTCAACAGTAATGAAATCTAACAGATCATATATCATTAAAAAGCTCTTGACTCGTAAATTCTAAACATAGTTTTACTTCTTTGTGACTCCGCCGTGTTCAGCCGGAATCTGCCAAAAACAGTAAATCGGTGGCAATAGGTGATTTTTTTTCCCGGCTATTGAATGGCGGCAAGTTAGGTATCAAAATATTCCTCGTTGCTTAGGCTTTCGTCCGGTGGTCTCAAATCGAAAATCAATCGACCGGAAAATAATGAAAAGTGCCTTGAAAGATTTTGGAAATTTGTTTCCATTTCTACAAATCTGCCTTTTTTAAAAAAAAATTCATATTTGACGGAAAGTTTGGATATTTTTTTAAATTTTTGTAGGCCTAATATTGAATTCACACTTTTCCTCGTAATTTCACATAATTTAAAGTTCATATTCTAATTGTTTCTTAAGAGTTATAAGCATCCATCGATACTTCTTTATCAATAACCATATAGAAATCTTAGTATCATTGCACATATAAAATCAAATTTCATTGTGCGAATCACATCACATTCTCCATATTCCTGAATGTTACATTGTTAGTAACGTTACTTGTGGCATAGATAAGCAAAATCACAGCTGAACTTTGTAAGAATTGCCGCATCTAAACTTCCACATTTATTTACACCTAACTAATGAATTTTGAAAAGGTTCTGAATTTATGATGCTTTATATCAACTTTATGCTAGTACAATTAACCTCCATGTATTTTAAATTTGCCGTTATAAGTTTGAAACCTAGACAATAGATAAATCCCAATACTGAAAATTTCATTATCCTAATGATAACATCCCTAAAATAAATATGCCAGGAGACTAATGGAGCCCTTAGAAGTTAACATCAAGGCATCTCTCCCCCTCTCAAGCATGAACACCAATCAAAGACAGTACAAAAACAGCCATCAACTCCAACATTATTGCCGTCTAATGTGAAGATTTCCTGCTTCACCTCTCAAGGTGAGGGTGTTCTCCGAACAACCTTCGCCATCAAAATATATTACATGGGAATGGAATGGGGATTTTATAAATTCAAGATAAGCTGCTATTTTATGGATGGAAACAGGATCCCATATATATAGATACGCAGCCTTCCCCTTCGAATTCGCATTTTCCCACCATTTTTCCAAACAAAGGCCATTTCCAGAATTATAGCCCTGACATTCCAGTCACAAAAGAAACCTTGTCAACACACCAAGCAAGGATCCTGTTAATCAGTTGCATAGCTAAAGTTGAATGATGTGTTATCTTGTTGGCTTGCTCCATGTGGTCTCTGATGTTATAGAATTACCATAATAGACTTGTTTTGATGCTTCATCCCAATAAGCCTACACATCATAATACATAAATAAATTAACAAATCGCATAGCCAGAGGAACTGCATCCTTTGAAACAGAAAACATTGACCATCACAATGGATTAGGTCATTAAAGCATCTAACTTTGAAACCCACCCAATGACTCAAATGTTGGACACACTTAGTGCACTAGAAAATCCAAAGCAATTTTTTAATGCACTTCTCAAGCCTCAAAGGATATATAATTCTAAAACTTCATGAAATACATTCATGATGTTAGAAAAACAAGCTAGTCACACATAGCCTATTATATTTTTCATGCAAAAAGATACCAAAACATACCTGCCAACCAGATGGTAGTCCCTTTGAGAGTTCTGCTAAATCAAGTTGCTTGTTTTCCTCAACTGGGGCTTCAGGAGGCGCCTGTGAAGCTTCCTTGGCTGCTTGAGCTCTCCTGCGCTTCACTCGCTCACGCCTGCAGAGGGAGAATGCAATAGAAGATCAGGCAAAAAAAAATGGAACAAATAAGCAAATGTATATAAATGTGAAAGAAAAGAGGGCTTAAAAGCACCATAAAACCCAACAAAAAAGAGGTGAGAAGAATGCATGCAAAATGTTTGAGAACACTGTTTGGAGATGTCCATTGCTTAAGCTTTTGCAGTCAATGCCTAATTCATTCTTTTTCTTTTCTTTTCTTTTCTTTTTTTTAAACAATGCCTTATTCATCCAACAAAAAGATAGGATCTTCCGTTTATACCAAGAATGAAAATGTGGATTTGAAATGTTTCCTTAAAAGCTTGTGAGCTTTATTATACCAAAAAAAGGTTCTTATATATAAATCAGGACAACATACCAATCACCACCTAAAGGCTGAAAATTTGCATTATCCTTAGCCTCTCCACTAGCAATTTGCTTAGCATGCCATTCCTGCAATCAAACAAAAATCAGGTGTAAGGCACCAATAGCACTTAAAACATCAAATGTAGACATATAAGATAAAAAAATATAATTACAAACCTCAATTTCCCTTTGTCGTTTTCTCTCTAATATTTCATAAGCATTTTCCGGTTCATTTTCCTCATCCTCAATCAACTCCTCTTTGGCTGCTTTCCACTGTAAAAGTAAAGCAACAAATTAATTAATTGTATACAAATACATATGATATGAACATACAGTGAGATAAGCCCAAAGTAAAAAGGTAAACACAATGCATGAGAATCCCACAATCATGAGCTCTGGGGAGGGTTCGTGTACACATTATGCAGCCTTCCCCTCCCCAAATAGGGCTGCTTCTGTGACTGAAACCCATGATGGTCTCCAGTCACAAATATTTAACAGTGCACCAAAAGCTACCCTCCTATTGCTCAAAGTAAAGAGTAAAACAGAAGTGGTTAAAAACAGACCTTGTCCACCAAACTGGAGACTTTCTTATTAGACCTCAATGAAGGTACAACAGTAACTGCCCGCTTTTTACGAGTAACTGAAAAAAAAAATAAAGAAAAGTTAAATGAACAACTGTACATTAATAAAGTGTAAATAATTATTTTATATTTTGAAATAACAAACACCTGCAAAGTCTACATACATGTTTTGGACAAAAACTAGATCACAGATAGGCAGTTAACTACCAGGAAGGCCTTTGCCATAGCAGCATGGATCACATATTCACGAAAGAATCAAACGTGAAATTGCACAGGAATTTCAAGAAAGCCATAGAACAGATTCTGGAAAACTAAGTTTTAGGATCAGAATTAGGGTTATCTTTGACTTGGAAGATCTATTCCTTTAGAATAATAGATAAAAAATTAAGTAATTGAAAAATAAACAGTAGTGTCATTCATTTGCACCAACCCATTTCTCACTACTATCAATGAAGCATCCCTTCAATGGCTAGAATGACAGTGCAACTCAGAAACAAATAATTTCACTCAATACGATAAATTTTACTTGGTAGAAATCTACTTTGTAATTTTGAGAAGCAGTTTACAATCATGAGTATAGAACAAAACAATCCTAAAATCAAGGGATCACAAAATAACCATAAAGGAGTTCAACTTCTAAAGAAAAACCAAGAAAAAACTAGTATTTTGAGCATGAAATTTTAGAGACTTAACATTAGTCCTGTCCTAAGAGAGAAGCAATTTATTCTACAAAAAACTGGGTCGTCTTTTCTTTCCTTTGAGACAACTTGGGTCTTCAGGTTTTACATAGGCTAATTCTTAGTCTCTAGAGGGTACTCTTTGAATGTGATTCAACAGGATTGCAGGGTATCACCTTTTACCTTCTGTTTATGCTATTTTTTTTATTTTTCTTTTATGAAATGTGAATAATCCTTATCCTCAGCAGTCTCATTTCATTTCTTTCTTTCTAATTAAAGTTCTGACTCATGCAAAAATAATAAAAATTTTATTTCTCAGAATAGTCTGATGCCTTCTCCAGAATTTCAAAAGAAAAAAAAAATCACATCACTAGAACATCAAAAACATTATAAAATCAAAATGTCAGGATATCTCAGGCAAAATGAAGATAGAGGTGGAGTTGGCGTGAAATTTAAATAAATTGACCAGTCTAAAACATAATACAGAATAATTACCTTTAGGTTGAACCTTAGTTGCTGTTGTTGTGGAAGGTGCAGCTGCTGTAGCAGTAACAGCATTGGCCGAAGGTGCTGAAATTTCTTCCTTCCCATTAAATGTTTCAAGGGTTTTAGTGGTGACTGAAGTAGAAGCAACCCCATTGGATGCCATGACTGTCCCACTAACTCCTATAACATCAAATTTCAAATTTGGCACTGTCTTTGCAGCATCATCAACAGCTCCAACATTATCAGAAACTGAATCAGCTTGAACATTATCAGAAGTAAAAATGTCATAATTTACAGGACCAGGATCAGTCTGCAAAGAAGACCCTACACCACTAACAACAGGCATAGAAGGTATTGACCCATCCTGAAGATTATAATACCCTACTTGGTCAACAGAACTAACTATAACTGGCGCAGTTTCCACATAGGAAACAGCTTCATAGTAAAGTGACGGATGTGCCACACCAACTTGAGTTCCATCCACATGTCCATAAAAATTACTGCTGGGGATGGTAACATTGTGCCCATGATACTGGAAATTAGAATCTGGATAGGACAAGTTGTATTGGTGCGGGTAAGGTAGAGCTTGGCTTGGCTCAGCATAAGGTGGAATTGGAGGGTATAATGACTCAGGAGGAACATCAGGTGGAGGTGGAGGAACTGGATCAATGTCAGGAGGGGGTGGAGGAACCTGATCATTGTCAGGCGGGGGTGGTGGAATCCACTCCTCTTCTGGAGGCAGTGGAACAGTTGACTCCTCTCCCAGCGCCACAGTTGAGAAGTCTGCCACTGTATTTGGTTGACTCCATTCCTTCGCTGGAGTAACGCCCTCATTGCTTGAAATATCTCCTAAAACTGTGATGCTTCCAGACACACCATCTTCAACTTCCATGTCAACATCTTCTGCAGGGTGGAACACAGGCTCAGGTAATACACTAACATTCTCTTTTTCACTATCCACATTCTCTTTTTCACTATCCAAAGTACCACCTTCCAAATGTCCATCATGTGGTTCCAAAGAAGAAATATTTCCAGTATATATGTTCTTATGAGGATCATTAGGTGAATCATTCCCAACATTTATTGAGCCTTGTGCAAATTCAGATTTCCCGCTGTTTTCACAAATGTTAGTCTTAGAAAAATGATCCAAGTTTCGTTGAGAGGTTTCCTTCTCCTCCAAAGAAGCATCAATTGTTTCCCCAATATCATCATCACCCATTTGTGCAGAGACAGCAAGGTGATAAATTTCATTGTTAATGATGTCTTCTAATTGTTGAAGTTGCCTTTGAGTATAGACCCAGAATGGAAGCAAAGATGATCCATGGGATGAGAGTGACTTAATATCCGAAAGTCTTATATCTACTTCTAAAATATACTTGGATATCCGATCATGACATTGCAGGCGATTCCCATATCTGAACATATTTTTGAAGATTAGCTAATGGAAAAAATTATTCAAACGCATTATAATTTTTTATAGCATCATATAAAATCCAAAAGCAAAGCAACAAATGAAAAATGAAGGCAAAGCATAAATTTTTACCCTTCCAATGACTTCAGTCTCTCCTTCAAACATTCACATTGCCCTATAAGATTAGTTGAAAGATCCTTCTCTTTCTGAACTTCATTGTTATGTGTGTCACCACCATCTGAAACAAAAGCCTCTGCACACTGGTTAATTTGTAATTCAGTTTGGCACTCAACTGAAGTATTGTCCTTCAAGGATCCCCTTTCACATCCTTCAACCCCATTATCAGTTGAAGACCCATTAATTGGCACTTCTTGGCTATGATGTAACAAATTGACACCTACTGAGCCAGCTACAGTGAGAGTAGCAGAAGAAGCATTCAAGTCACTGATTGAGGACTCGTTATTATTTACGACTTCAGCTTCTATATTTCCTGTCAAAGGAACTCTCTGATCAGAGATGGATAGGGTAGTCTGAGCCAAAGCATTAGGTACTTCCCATGAAGTCTCCCCAGTTTCGGTATTCCAGTAATAATATTGGTTACTCTCCTCATGCATAACCATCCTCCATCCGGAACCCAAATCTCCAACTAGTTGTGCATCGAGAGTTTCACCAACAGAAACATTCTTTGTAGAATCAACTTCTTTGCATTTATCAGCAGATGCACCAGAATCACTTTCTTCAAATTCACCATCTTCCAAGTTCAGTGAATGATCAGCCTGAGGAGAATCTCTCTGCATGCCCTGTTGTTCATCTTTGGGAGCAGCATCTCCAATCGTATTGGCATCTCCCTCTTTCCTTTCACTTGATGGTTCTTCCTAGCAAAAGTAAAGTACTTTTAACATTGCATGAAGCAGATCACAAGCAATGAACAGTTGAAGAGTTTAAAATGAAAATAAGAAATTAATGGTTATTGGTTTAGTCAATTTTTGAATCTTGTAGCAGGAAAAAGCATTATCAGTCTAATATGAAAAAGCAAAATGCACGGAAACTGATAATGACCTCACAGATATAAAAACTATCAAACTTCTGTGAAGGATGAGTTAGATCACAGGAAACACTACGCAGCTTAGATAATGATTTCTTGATCCGGTGACACCATAAACTTTTCATGAAAGGTCAACAGATAACATTTTCCTTAACATGGCTGATTAACTTCAAATGGTACTGATAAAGGCACAAAATCAGTGAGTTTTAATGACCAACATTGTGGTTTTCCATTTACAGCAGCAATTCCAACTTCCACTCACGAACTCATCACTAGTCAATGCAGATTTGTTTGCACACGAGCTCACATAAAATGTGCCTATGGATAAGCTTATATTCATGTAAGCATCGGAGCTCTAACCAGTCAAGCACTAATCAAAACCACTTACATTACAGAAGAAACAAACAGAAACATGAAACATCATCATCACCGAACACCCTAAACATTATCCACCAACCTGGTCAATATGGTCTGAAGGAGAATTCTTTGCAACAACATGATCCAACTTTCCATCTGATTGATCATCCAATTCATCATCACTATATTGCCCAAGTAACATAAGAGGATTCTGCTGTTGACCTGAAGACAATATATTAGAATGTCAGATACTTAAAAACTATAATGTTATCCTCTTGGTACATATGAAATATCGGAAACTAAGCAAACAAGTGCACTGGAATATTCAAGAATGACAAAATCCCACAGTAATTAATAATATAAAGACGAGGACAGTTTTCAATAATTTGATCAAAATGTGAAAGGAAAATTTTAGGAATCATTGAACAGATTCACCTGTCACACATAAAAGAAAAGTCAGTGGAGGCATTAAAGCAAATAAAGCCAGAAACATACGAACCGATAGAAAAATATTCCAGACGGAATCTCCATAATGCTTTGACGGTGTGAATTAGCAGACTACAGAGCAGAAGTCATTCAAAAATTCACTGTGGCAGGGCCCGAACTGATCTGATACTTATATTCCCATGACCACAGCCAATCTAAAATCTGAAAAAAAATACTTGGAGGCAAAGAACATAACATGCCACCAAAACTCATGCCTCTCTACATAATCCTTTTGAAGAAAACTGATGGAACCCACCTGAAGATAACTGTGAAGTGGGTAATCCAGCGTGTTTGTCCCCTCCTCCAATGTCGCCATTCACAGAGGAGCCGCCAAAATCTCCTAAATTGGGGAGGAAAAAAAAGGTTCATATAGTTATCAAGTACTCAGTGCATGACCACAACATAGTCTCAAAACACAAAAATCTGCGAAATTAACATAGCATCATCTATTCAAAAATATCATCCATGGAACCCAAATAATTAGAAATCAATTTTTGAGATATAAAGTACCCATGTGGCCCTATTAATCTCTAAACTCACATTTATATTTACCCAAAGCGAGTACTGCATCCCTATCCAGTCATTGTCAAAACCCTAAAATAGCTACTTAACATCTTAATTATTAACTAGTAAGACTTCGATTTCAGAATTCTTCTTATTCCATCAAAGCTACAATAGCAAACAAACACAAGCCAATTTCAATAATAACCCAATGGGTGTTGCTTCCTAAACACAATTATAAGTTATATGTTCCTATAAATCACCAAATAAGGGAAGGTAGGAAACCTAAGAAAGCACTTGAATCTGATTTCGAAGAACCAAAACCCTAGCAAGAAATAGAACATACGAAGGCAGAGAGAAGGAAAGAGAGTGTACCAGAGGGTTCCGCGAAAAGATCAAGCTTGACGCGACGGCCAGCGTTGCTAAGAGCTGCGAGACGACGCTCTTTCCTCTTTCCCATCGATTAATTTCAGTGGGTATTTCAATTCAGTTTGTTTATATTATTGCTTATTGTTATGCGATATAACAATATCAGATCCTTAAATTTCTTTCCCCTTTGTTTTCAAAGCGGCTGCTGCCTGCTGCAGTGTTTCCTCCCTCTCCTTTCTTCGACGGAAATCTTCAATACTTTTTGAAAAGAGAAATATTTGAAGGGGCCTTATATAATGGGCATCTGTTGTACCAGTCCCGTTAGCCATTCCTATTTTAGGGAAAACGACAAAAATATTCCAGTTTAAGTTCATTTGACAAAATAGGCCACTCAATAACTTTAATAACAAAAATTGTCTGGCTTAGATTTTGAAGGACAAAAATAAAAATAACCCAACTTATATTTTCAACACTTTTTGCATAATAATTAAACAATTTTTTTTATAAGTGTTATATAATTTTTGTATAGAATTTTCTTTCATTCAGTTTATATTTATTATACCATTTTTCTACAACTGTTATATAATTTTTATATAAAATTACTGTTTTACATGATTATTTTAGTTTTTTTTATTTTTTGAATTATTTTTTATTGGATTATTTTTGTCACAAAATTTTAAATTTGGCTATATTTGTCAATAAAAAATTCGGACTATTTTTATTAATTGAAAACTTATCCTGGCAATTCTTGTCAATGATTTTATATTTTCAAGCTATTTTTTTATAACATATCCATTTTTTTTAAGAAATTACATGTTCAACTTTAATTTTACAATAGCACATAAGTTTTATAATTAGAAAAATAGCATTTATTTATGCGTTTACAAGTATACCCTTAACCCTTAATTGTTATTTTTAAAAAATAAAATTAAAAAAAAATTTTGATTTTTGCCAATAAAAATCATGAAATGAAATGTTTCCTCGCCACTTTTTTCGATCGTTGTTTTGCCTCTATTTACTATCAAAATGGCCAGTCGATTCGCCAGTCACCAACCCAGGCGACGGGAACCAGCACCAGAGCTTCAGTGAATGGTGGCGCGAATGCATATTTTCGTTCTAATATACTTTCAGGTAAAATGAGACCTTGATAGCTTAAACTAGTGATGGATTTTTGATTTAAGGTCACCAATCGAAAGTCTAAGGGACGGTGATCATTTTGGTATCTAACTTGCCCTATTCATTGGCCGAAAAAATAAATTGTCAATCATCTTCGATTTACATTTTTCGCCTTATCCAATTGAATACAATGGAGTTACGAGGAAGAAAAATCATATTTTGAATCTACGACTAGAGCTTTCCCATAACCATATTTGTTATGTTTTATCATCGTTTGAATTTTTTGGTGACCCACATCAGTGGCTAGGTTTTTGTAGTGGATGAGATGAAGGTGATGTTGTGCTTGGAATGCCAAATTCCTTTCTTTTGAGTATTTGACAAACATACTTGAATTTGTGATTAACTAATATAGTTTCAAGTGTTTAAGTGTTGTTCCAACAAGTCTAAACTCAAACAAATTAAGATGAACTCTTAACTTGCTAAAGAATTGAAGATAAAAGAAAGCTTGAGGTCGTGTACACTACGGCAATTATCTCGCTTGCTAGGTGTGCAAAAATAGTCCAGGCCCTAAGAGAAATTTTGTCTCGCAAGCTAAAGTTGCTAAGACAAGTCCAATGCCCAAGTAAGAATATATCTTTTGCGCTACCTTTGGATTTCTCGCACGCCAGGGGTGCCAAAACAGTCCAGGTCCCAAGAGAGATTTCATCTCACACGCTAAATTATCTGTCTTGGCAGTTGACTTCACAGTAACCATGTCTCGCACACTATATGATGATCTCACGCATGATAATGCCGTTATAAGATCTGTTAAGATGTATCAATGAGTGGTCGCACATGTTACCCAATCTTCAATTCAAAGGAATAACAATTATATTCTTTAAAGTGGGTATGAATACACCAACCTATAGCTATTAAAAGGTTAAACAATCAAAAATTCATTAGAGCTTTAAACTTTCTCAACAACCTCTCATTTATTTCATCTTTTAATTAATCATTTATTTTTGTATTAGTTGAGTGAACATTAAAAATAACACTGTGAGTTGTTGTAAGTTTTGAGTGAATTAGAAACTCAAGAGTTACGTTGTAAGGTTTAAGTGTGAGCTTTAAACGCTATGTTAAAGGTAAGCTTAGAAAATCTCATTATAATCCTTTGTGATTAGTAGAATCTAATTCTTGAGGGAATTAGAGAAGTATACATAGGATTAAGTTATACCCAAACCACTATAAAAATCCTTTCTTCTTTCATTTCTCATTTTTATCCTTCAAATTCCATAATCAAATCTTTTAATCTATAACTAATTCACTCTCCTCTTAATTGTTAAAGGGCCAATAATTGGTATCAGAGCTTGACTCTTTTAATCAAGCTTAAGTGGAAAAGAGGATCCAATGGCAACAGCTCCAAAGCTTCACCACCAATCTCTCAAACCATATTTCGATAAAAGTCACTTCATCTATTAGAAAGTTAGAATGGAGTCTTATTTAGAAAATGAACTTTTATGGAAATATGTAACGGAAAAGTTGGAGTTCCTCTCCGAGAAAGATAAAGATGGAATTGAGGTTTCAATGCCAAGAAAGAAATGATTTGAAAGATTTATAAGTGACTACTCAAGAAGTTGTCTATGTAAAAGCATTAATATGGGATGCGTATCAAGGAAGGAAATTGGTAGAGTTCTCCATTGTTCTTCACCATACATTATGTGGAGAACATTGAAGAATTATCATGATGGTATGAAACAAGTAAAAGACAAGAAGAAGTTGACCACCATCTTCGACTATGAGACCCTCAAGAGAAAATTGAATGAAGACATTACATCCATGACAAACTGACTTCTTAGGTTGGTTACTAACTTGAGGAAATTGGGGAAGTATTGCTCTCTTAGAGAAGTGAATGACAAGATATTGAGGGCTTTACCGAAATATAGGATCCTTTCATGTTATCCTTGCATAAAGGCCATAATATCTATGCTCTTAAAAGTGATGAGCTTATTGAAGGGCTACTCACTTGGGAGCTCTATTATGCACATGATACCAAAATCTCAAATTTTGAATATTTTAAAAACATACTTGAAATTGTGAAGTTTCTAACACTATTTTGAGTTATTAAGTGTTGTTTCAGTTAATTATAATCTAGCCCAAGTGAGCCAAGTCAAAATAGCTATAAAAAGAACTGAAGTCTTGCACTGACACAAGCGTCGCGCATGCGATAATAACATCGTACTCGCGACACATACACCAAACTTCATTCAGCAAGCTTGTGACTGCATGGCGCTCTTATGACTCAAGTCTCAGAAATTTCCTTTAGCCTCTGAAAGTCTTATGACCATGTGTCGCACTCGCGACTTATTGCCCAAGAAATTTCCTTTAGCCTCTAGAAGTCTTGCGACCATGTATCGCACTTGCAACTTAACGCCCAAGAAATTTCCTTCAGCCTCTGAAAGTCTCGCGACCAACTTCTCGCACGCAAAGGAAACATCAAGTTGGCGATTAAAAAGAACAACTACAATATCGCTCACACGACAGGTGCATTGCACTTACGACAAGGCAAATGTCAGATTCTAATGGCTAGTGCATTAAATGCAAAGCTGAACAAACAGGTATCCGTTGGAAGTCCATTTTGAAATTCTATGAGAGATCACGCACGCGACGTAAAGGTCGCGCTCGCAACACTGACAAACAAAATTAGAGCATATTTTTAATTCTCAAGTTCAACGGCTAGTTTATTGGTTATGGGTATAAATACCCATTCCTACAGAATTTATGAAGTTACAACACTACTGAGTATTAATCATTCAACAACCTCATTCATTTCAACTTCATTTAATAGTTCTAATCAATTTTTAAGTGTTTGTTAGTTGGGTTAGCATTAAATCCAATCATTGTAAGTTGTAAGTTGTAAGTTTTTAGAGTGAGCTTTAAACTCTAGTGAGTGTGTTCGTAAAATTTAGGGTGAGCTTTAAACTCCATATTTGAGGTGAACTTACAAAACTTTTTATATTTTCTTTGTAATTAATGGAACCCAATTTTATAGAGAATTGGAGAAGTGAACCTAGGCAAAAATTTGTGCTGAACCACTATTAAATCTTCTATTTTATCCACCAAATTCCGCTATTAAATTTTTAGAAGGCCACTAATTCACCCCTCTTAGTTTGCCAAGGGATCAACAATTGGTATCAAAGCAAGTTCTCTTATTCAAGCTTCATTGCAAGAGTAAATTTAATGGCAGCACTTCAAGAGGCTAATCATTAATTTCTTAAACCTTATTTTGATAGAAGTGATTTCCATTTTGGAAAGCTCGTATGGAAAAATACTTAGAGAGCCAATGTTCATAGGATTATGTAATTAAATAATTGGAACCCCCCAAAGAGAAAGACTAAAATGGAATTGAAGTTCTATGACCAAAATGGAATTGAAGTTCCAACCCCAAGAAAGAGATGGACAGAAGATTACCAAAGGAATTTCACAAGAAGCAACTTATGTATGACCGTTCTCATAAGTTGTATGTCTAGAAAAAAAAGTCGATAAAATCATCCATTGCTCTTCTCCATACCTTATGTCGAAGACTTTGGAGAATTATCATAAGGGCACGGAACAAGTAAAAAATAAGAAGAAGCTTTCTGCTATCTTTGAACACGAGACTTCAAGAGATTGCCTAATGAAGACATCACTACTATGACAAATCGTCTTCTTACCATAATTATAAACTTGAAAAAGTTAGGTGAACATTATTCTCCTCAAAAGGTTAATGATAAGATATTGAAGGCTTTATAAGAAATATGGGATCCTTTCATATTGTCCTTAAAAAGAAGTTACAATATTATCAAGATGAGAACGGATGAGATCATTGGAGAACTCATATCTTGGGAGCTCATTCTCAATAAGAGGAGTCGAGAAAAGCAAGCTTTTGAGGGAAGTGGAAAAAAAATCCATTACTCTTAAGGTTAGTGAGAAAAGGAAAAAGCAAGTTAAAGCTTTATCAAGTAGTGAGGAGGAATTGGGTGATGATGAAGATGACAAGAAGATGATAGCTCTCCTTACCAAGAAGTTTAGAAGCCTCTCAAAGAATATGGAATTCCAAAAAAGATTCAAGAAGAAGTCTAAGGAGGAGCTAACTTGCCATGAATATGGTAATATTGGCTACATTAGGAGTGATTACCCAAAGCTTAGGAGAGATATAAGAAGGAAGAATAAGAAAGAAAGGAGAAAGGACAAGAAAACTAGAAAAGACAAGAAGGAGAGGAAGAAGTCATTTAAAACCACATGGAGCGTTAGTGATTCCTCTAGTGGAGAAGAAGAAAGCGAAAAAGTTACAAATCTATGATTCATCGCCTTAGAGGATAATGAAGGTGGTGACTCCTCCCAATGCTTGGTCTCTCACCGAGAGTCTTCAAAAAAAGTACTTTCTTCTTCTAACCCTCAACTAAATATGATAATGATTTTATTGATGATAGTGATGATATGCCTTTACTTGAATGTGATGATGAAATGATGGATTGTTTTGTAAAGCCACCTATTAGATGTGATAAATATTTGAAATTGAAAAACAAGTATAAAAATAAATACTTGAAAATTGATGATGAGAATGCTAAATTGAGAAATGTAATTTTAGAAATGAATAGAGAAATTGAAAGACTTAAATGTGATGTTGTGAAATGCACAAATATTTTGTCGGAAAACAAAAGAATGAAGAAGCTCATAACTAGTTATGAGAGAAATCAAATGATTGATAATGCTCTAAAAAACACTAGAGGTCATAAGGATACTAGAGGTTTATGCTATACCATGATTCAAACCTCTAAAGAGATAAAGTTTATCCCTTTATCTCATTCTTCTCAAGTTTAGTCAATTAAAAAATTAACTAATGAATGTGTGCTTGTATGTGAACCCTTTATTTCTAAAAAAGATAAATGGAAAGCTTCAATGGTTGAACAACTAAAAGAGAAATATGTTCATCATGCTTGTGGGAACAAGCATGGTAAGGTTAAGGAATGCTCCACATCCTATGTTCCCAAATTTAGGTTCCAAAGAAGGAAACCTAATTATGCATCATATAGAAGATTTAACAAAAAAATATCTCTATTGTATGAAATATAGACATAGGAACACTCATTGCTTTATTCATAAGGTGCATTTAAAATTAGTCCTCATGAACTAAATAGCTAACCTCAAAGGACCTAAATTTGTTTAGGTACTTAAAATTAAGTAATGTGCCTTATAGGTATGCTTAAGTAGCTTCATAGAGAACAATAAGTGGGTAATAGATAGTGGACGCTCAAAGCATATGAGTAGTGAAAAGAAGATTTTCACCAAGTTGGATTCAATGGAGGGTGGACACATCACCTTCTGTAAAAATGCCATTGGTAAAGTTGTTGGCATTGGTGATATTGGTAAGGATACTAAATTTGATCATGTTCTATTAGTGAAAGGCCTTAAACATAATTTTTTGAGTGTTAGCCAAATTTGTGACATAAGTTGTAGAGTTACCTTTAACTCTACACAATGCATTGTAACAAAAGTGAAAACCAACTCAATTGTATTGGTTACGCATAGAGTAGAGAATATTTATATTATCAAATTAAATTCTATTACTACTGAGGAAGGATCTTGTTTAGCCTCTTTTAATGTATACTATTAGACATAGCATAAAAGGTTGAGCCATGCAAGCATGGATACCTTAGAGCATCTAAAGAAGAAAGAATTGGTGGATAGCTTGCCCCAAATCAAGTTTTAAACAGACAAAGTGTACGAAGCTTGTCAAATGAGGAAACAACATCAATCTTCCTTCAAGTCTAACAAGCAAGTAAGTACATCAAAACCTCCTGAACTTATCTATATTAATTTAGTTAGATCTACTAGGGTTAATAGCTTAGAAAGTAGACATTATGCATGTGTTCATTAAATATGGTAAAGTAAGCAGGTTTGATAGTAGGGTTGTGATAACAGGTGATAATTCTTAGCCTGCGTAGGAAGAAACAAATTTTTTATGGAGGGCTCTGCTCACTCCTTCTGAAAATATTCTTTCTTTTAAATTAAAATTTTATTATTTTTGTAGTTTCAATGTCCTCGTGCATGCCCTCACACCCCAAGATCGCCTTGCTCAATTGACTGCTAAGTACTATGCCTACCTTAAGTCTCGCATTATATTTTTGGGACCGCCTCCATTTGTGTTATGGCCACGCCTAGGTCACATAGGCACCATGCCTCTCTGACCCCTCTAGCACTTTTGACTTACCGTTGGGACCATGCACATGCGGTGGGATCATACTACAAGACTGCACAGAAACAAAAAAATCATTATGGAGAGCTCTTCTCACTTTTCGTGAAAATATCCTTTCTTTTAAATTAAAATTCTATTGTTTTCGTAGTTTTGTATAATCGTCCTTGGATTCATCTTTTGCGGCTCACTCTTTTGCCGTTCTCTGCCTCTGAATCCTTGCAACATTCTCATGCATAGGCGAAAGCGCCCTTACACCCCAATTGTCCTGCTTAATCCATTGCTGAGTACCTTAACTATTCGAGTTCCACTTTATATTCTTAGGACCGCCCCCAATTTTGTTAGGGCCATGCCTAGGTCACATGGGCACCATGCTTCATCGACCCCTCTAGCACTTCTGACTTCCTGCGCAGTTTTGTAGCATGATCCTATAGCTAGGAGCATGCAGAGAAAAAAAAGCAAGCATGGTCCCAGCAGTAGGAAGAAAAAAATCATCGTAGAGGGCTCAGCTCATTCCTCATGAAAATATTCTTTCTTTTAAATTTAAATATTTTAAATTAGAGGTGAGTATTCAAATAATTTGGTTATTTTTTACAGATCATTGACCGAATTAGCATATTAGTGATTTTTTTCCCGTTTTGACCGAATTAGACTTTAATTTAACTTTTAATATATCATTCATCAATTTTTTAGTAAAAAAATGGTTAACTTTATTAATTTAAAAATAAATGGGTCATCTGTAAAATTTTGCAGAAATTAAAGGGCAGCAGTGGTAGAGGATAGCAAGAGTCATCAAGGGCAGTTGACAGGTGTGGAGGAGCAGCAGCAAGAGGAGCAACAACAAAAGTCTTTCATGTCAGCAACCTAAATAATTAAATACACAGAAATAAATGTAAGTAGAAAAATTTGGAATAGATGAGCAGAAGTAGACAAAAATCAAATTCAAACCAAAACTTACATTTCACCTGAGCTTTTTATATCATTTAACATTGAGTATATCCGGATAGGAGAGCCTATTGAGAGGACAAGTGTTCTTTTTTGCCTTTTGTTGAGCGATAGGAGATTCTACAGCAACATTAATTGTAGCGATAGGAGGAGATTCTACAACAACATTACTTGCAACGATAGGAGGAGAAGTGATTAGAGATTCTGCAACAACATTACTTACAGCGGCCGTATCCGATTCTTCAACAGCTTGAGTTGAGGGAAGACTAGATTTTGCAGGAACACATACAGAGCCACCTTCACCTTCTTGTGCAAATTTCGGCTGCCAATTATTTTTTTTTGAAGGAAAAAAATAATAATTGAGCATTTAAAGATAATACAATCAACCGTTGGGGACCATGTTTAATTTTATTAAGGAAAAAAAAAGCCAAAATCATACCGCATAATATATTAGTGGAGTAGAATCTGCATGAAAAATTACAAAGCCACTTTCACCTTGTTCTAATTCCGGCTGCAATTTTTTTTTTTGAAGAAAAAAAAAATTGAGTATTTAAAGATAATACAGTCGTCCATTGATGATCATATTTAATTTTATTAACAGAAAAAAAACATTCCTCATATAATTTATTAGTGGCTTATTGTGCTCAATAATTTTCACAAGCATTTCATTTCAGCGCCTCCATTGGTCATTCCAAGCACTGTATTGATTTAAGGTTCGTCAGTCTTTGTAATTGTGCTTGCTTTTTTGAATGAGCTGTGCCTATGCCTTTTTAATAGACTCTAATAGATATAGTTCTTGCGTCTCCAATTACAATTGTTTGTGGTAAATATTTGGGCAATTAATTGACATAAAATTAAAGCAAATGTATGGCACATTAGCATATACCATCCATAATTGAGCTTTCAAATCATTGGGTAACAAAAGTGTTCTTTTAGGCAGGCTATAGGGCTGCCAATCAACCTGTGAAAACATAAAGTAAACTATATAATTAAAAGTAAGAATCCATAACCATTATGTAATTTGTAGTCGTAAAATTTAGTATCTCTGTTACATACAAGAGAAGAGCAATAGTTATTAAGTTAATTAATTAAGATTATTAAGTAATTTTCTTTTAGTAATGTTGTTATTATTTTCCTAAGGTCATAATAGCCATATCTACTTGTAATCATTAGTTAGTTATTCTATTTTGTCTATTTATGTAAGTAGTACAATACTCCATCAAATCAATGCAATGAGTTTATATGGTCCTTGTGCAATTTTAGTTTTTAATTTATTGTGACTACAATTCTTAGGGCTGTTTGTAAGTTAATTTCTAAAGGCTGGAAGGGGATAACCTCTTGGCTGTTTGTAATGTCCATTTCAAAAACCCATCCTTTCATTAACCAATATCTGTATATATTCCTTCTTCCTCTCACTACACTAATATATGTTATATTTTTATATCAGAGTTACCTCTAGTTGTAACAATCTCAGTGTGCAAGGAAAAAAATAAAAGGTAACTTACACAGTTCTTCGTCAAATTTTTTAGCATTCATTGGTATTCTTCCACTGAGGTCACATTCATTGTGTCGCCTAACTTCAATAAATGCGTCTACCCCAAAAATAAAGAAAATTGGGTTGGTCGAGTATTTCTACCACGGAGGCGCGAAAATCGCTCTAATGCAAATACCTACAAGAAAAAATAAAGCACGAGTCACCATTAAACATCTTTAATGTATAACAAATTCAAATGATTAATTAGTATTACTATCTAAATACCTTACCATTAGAGCGTATGTAAAACAATTGAAATAGGTTTTATATGCTGCTGCTTCACTCAATGAGTATTTGAGGGTTGAAACTACTGCTACCTCGAGCATAACTATCGACGTTATTTAAATATAGCAGTCATAGATACATCATTGCAATGTTATTAGAGCTATTGGAAAGAATCGCTGATACCAACACATAAAGCAAGAAAGCTTTTGCATGAGGTTCCACGTCATCTTCAGAAATGTTGTTGGATTCCTCCCTAAAGCGTATCTTCAATTTCCGCAGGTTAATGGCACATAAACTTTTGACTTCCAGCAGTTCATTGGCGTGTTTCCTTGTAGTTCTTAGATGATTCATAACTACTTCAATGCCATCATCAGCCTCGTATCCCAATACATACATCCTAATTACCATAAGCATATAAATAAAGTATGAATGAACAGTTTGTGTTAAATGAATAAAATAAAAATAATAGAGATACATGCTTCCCATTAATAGAAAGTCCTATGATGTACAAAATGTCTTCGAGGCCAAAATCAACATTGACCTCTTGATCACTTCTAAACTCAAACTCAAAGCAATGCTTTTTTGGGCTGTAAAAACTAGCTATAACACTAATCATATTCTAGTTATGTTTGATGTTTTTAATTTTTTCCATTTTTAAGAACCACTTAAAGCAAGTTTCGCTAATTATTTCTTTGACTTTTGGATGAATCCTCCAAGTGCTAATATTGTTTAAGTGTGTGGTCGAACTCAGATTTGGAACCATACCTGCACAAATCAAACAACCAGAAAGTTTAAAGCTTGAAATAAACAGTTATCATTATGCAAGTTAATAAAATATCAGGTATACATGTTAATAAATACTAAATTGTCCCAATCAATTAATATCTATAATTTCCAAACGTCACAAAATACTCTCAGCCTTATAAATGGTAGCATTTTCATTTTAGCTAATCTAGAACCATTTTGTTCCGATTGGGAAGTTTTGCAAAACTATTTCTTATTTAGTTGGCACATTGCCCAAAAAATGAAAAAATGTATGATTAAATGATGAAGTTGCCAAGAGTAAATTTTGAAATTTTTCAGCTACAAAAATCAGCAACAAAAATTACAATACCAAATTCATAAAATAATG
>CATIWJ010120416.1:0-17197 GCA_949640765.1 Croton laevigatus | reverse complement strand
GTTTATTGATTAGGGGTTGTTATTAGATCGTATCTTAACAATCTAAAATTAAGGAGAGATTGGTTGGATCGTCGTACTTTCTGGCTTTAACCTGTCTGTAATATTTAATTGAAAAGTCATCCTAGAGTCAATGATCAATCTAATGACTTCATACCAAGAATCACCTTTGACTGAGATCACTTCCCATTGATTTTCGGATTTTACTTTGTTTTTGATGTTATTTTCGTTTTCAATATTTCAATTCTTAAAAATCCCCCGTTTACTTTAATTTTCAGTTTTCTGTTCAGTTCGTGGTTAGCCTTGACCCAAGGGATTAGCCTTGGGCAAGGCTAATCCCTTGGGTTCGACCCTTCTCACCCTATTTACAAGTTTCTTGTTTATTTTGGAAGAGCAGGTTTTATTTTTGGTGGATTCGACAGCCATCAGTAAAACCCGCATTATGGAAAATTTATATATCAAGAGAGAAATGATTAAAAAGTGAGATAAAATTCAAATGCTCCATTTGGTTAGATAAGAATTGTAATGATAAGGAAATGATGCATCATATGACATTATTATAGCAGTACTGCTTATAATTGTTATTTCGGCTTCAACTGATGATTATGCTATTAATTTTGATTATTCAGTGTAGCTTTGGCTACTTACATATACTAAATAATGATTCACCATGTCATATATCACCATGCCGAAATATATTTATCATGACGTTATTATCTTATGTTGTTCTGTCAGTATTAGTAGAGCAAAAATAAGTAAAAAGCAAGAAGAATTGAATTAAATTATAAACTAAAATTATGCATATGTTTGCATTTTTGATAAATTCTTGTGTTTTAAATTGGAATATAAGTGTTTATTTACTACTTTATTTTATTTTATTTTATTTTGCAATGGTTAAAGTACCAACTAGGCAAATAATTACTCAGTGAGTTGCATGTCTAACTCGCAGGTAATTGAAAGTAGATTTGGTTTCTAGTAACAGCTACTATTCAACACTTTCACTCTCGGGTAGGAATCCAGACTTTTATTTTAAATAAGGCATGTACATTGTAACAATGCTTAAGATACTTATAATGTTCAAAAGAGTGAAATTCCACATCGAATAATGATTTAGATTTAATATGATATATAAGTTAGATCACATAACTACTTAGTCAACTTAGATTAACCATTTTAGGCCAGTGGATTTAGGCCCAAGTAATTGACGAAGTCAGTTAGGTAGATCATTTTAGAGGCTTGTGCATTCAGACTCCGGTCTAGCTGTGCACTGGTCACGGCCTTCGGATTGGATCGTGACAAGAATGGTATCAAAGGCCAGTCATTAGCCAAAAGTGTAGTGCATCACCTGGTGGTGTTTGTGTGTCACAACGAGGACGTTGTATGTAAAAGGGGGAAGTTTATGAAATACCATATCGAATATTGATTTATATTTGATATGATATATAAGTTAGATCACCTAACAACTTAGTCAACTTGGGTTAACCATTTTAGGCTAGTGGATTTGAGCTTAAGTAGTTGATGAAGGCTGTTAGGTGGATCATTTTGAAGGCTTATACGATCAGACTCCAATTTAGCTGCACGTGTAATGACAGTTTACTGAATACATTGCATAAGTGCCGGTTCACGCGTGACCCTGAAACCCATCGGGACTCTGAGGTTAAGCGCTGCTGTGGGAAACCCTATGGGGGACTGTAAATACCTAAAAATAATAAAGGATATAATTAATAAAGGTTCTGGAATGATAATCGTCGCATTCAGAGGCAAAGGTAGGCAAACGGAGCCTAATAGGGCCCAACGAGCCACAGAGGAGGTGCTAGGAACCTAAATGAAATTTTTTGAAAAGTTGCGTAGGGTCTTAATAGTGTCTATAATGGATGTCAAATATGAAATCTCGGGAGTTATTGGTCGCAACGAAGCATCACAGAATTTTCTAAAAACGCGCGTATAAAAAGATACGTCGGATTTTCTACGGAGGGCATTTTTATCATTTCTTTTAATAATGTTCAATATGATCAAGTGGGGTGATTTTAGAGTAAAATTGGTCAAATTTTAAAAGTTGAGAAAATGACTTGGATCCTAGCCAATAAAAGAGCTTACTTTAACTTTGAAAACCAATAAAAAAGTGGGAGCAAATAGGCATACTTGTACATTGTCCAAAGTTGCCTATAAATACCATGAAAATTGGTCATTTTCCATAGGAGGGACGACATCCAAGGTGAAGGAAGACTGAAATTTCAAGGTAACTTTCATTTTTAAGTTAGTTTTTCATGGTTTTTAGTTAAGATTTTAAGTTATATGCAATTAGTAACATGTATCTAGGCTTAAATAATTAGTTTCCTAAGCATGTGATATGAACCCTAACATGGAAGAATAGTGGAAAGTTAGGGTTATTAAGTGGAGGTTGAAGATGAAGTGGAAGATGATAGAATTTGACATTTTAAGCTTAAATAAGCATGAATTTCACTAAAAATTACAAAAAATGATTAAGTAGGCCTAGGATTTCTCCGCCTAGGGTTTATGTTGATTATGTTGGGATGTATATCATATAGGAAATCAAGAAGAAAAATCAAAGGAAGAGCACTAAAGGCCTTAAGGAAGCTAAAAATAAGGTTTGGTACTTTAACTTTGGAAAATTGTCCATTTTCTCTTTTTTTTATTGTCTTAGCCAAATGCTACATGATTCTAAATGTTGTGTTTTTATGTTAATATGATATCTAAGTGTGTCATAATTTGTTAAGATGTCATTCGAAAAGCCAAAGAACTCATCCAAGTTAGGTATGCAAAAGTAGTCTAAAGTGAACATAAACTTTGATGAATTTTCATTAAAAATCCTAAATGAATTTTTATAAAAGGACCTTATTTCCTCCAATAATATATTATAAGAGATCTTAAAATGAATTTTGTTAAAAAAAATACAAGTCCCCTAAGTTCTACATGATTTAGCCGAATGGTCCTTAAGTAAGAACCATTAGTGTGCATTTTTGAACCTTAAAATTTTCAATGCCTAAACTTCCAAATCTTTAAATGATATTTCATAAGTATCCTACCAACACTTAAAGAGATGTATATAACTCATTTTGGGTATTTAAGGTGGCCTTGAATGGGTTCTATACTATTCCAATTAAGTTGTCAAAGTTAGCCAAAATACTATTCCTTTTGTAATTTACTATTCATTTGGTATTTTTTTGTTACTATCCATTTTGTAAGTTACTATTGCTATGGTCAATTTTTCAAGTATGTCTAAATGATAACTAAATGGAGTAAGAAATAAAATAAACAAGATCAAATGCTTACTTGTGGACTAAAAGTCCAATTATGAGTTAGTCATTCCAAATGATAAGATATTGAATTATTATTTATTATTTGATTTATGAACATTTTTGAAACCTTATAAACAAATTTACTTGCACATTATACAAATTCTATAATACAAAGCTCTACTTGGTTTTGAGTCGAACTAAGCGATAAGGGTATGACGCGTTATATATTATTTGTAAAACGGTCCGCAGTCTATTTGTTATTGGCATACTGATATGGAGAGGCGCCTAATTATTTGATATAAAGTCGGGTTACCCATACGTGAACCTGGCAGTTATTTGTTATTTGATATGGAAATTTATTCAGTGATTCCAGTACTACTGTACTATGGTATTGGATATTTGACCATTATTTGATTTGCCTTATCCCAAAGTTCAACTAAATACGTAGTAGAACAAAATAAATAAAATACCACCTTAGTAAATATACATATTTACTTGCATACTTAATTTTTGTACATCACCTGTCTTGTTTCAAATGTCTGTTTTTGAAGTTTCTATTGATATATTTGCCTGTGATTTAAAGTGTTTCTTATTTTATTTATTTATTTCCAATAGTTAAAGTACCAACTGGGCAAGAAAGTTCAGCGAGTTATTTTTTTGTAACTTATCGGTGAATAGCAGTAGCTGAAGTAGATAGCCATCGTTAGTCTACCGGCATTTTCAGGCAGCATTAAGGTTACTTTTTAATTGTATTTGACTGTTAGTAGTGGCATATATATAAACGTAGCAGATACTCCCAGAAGAAAAGCTAGTGTAACTTAGACTTTTGTAAATTTTAAGTATAATGCTTGAGTTGGGCTTTTATTTTACATTTTTATAGAAGTGTTTATTTTCAGTTTATATGAGTGAGGGTATAAGGACATATTGCCAAAGTGTTTGTGTGAAGTTTTTAGGCAGGATTCCGGTGAATAGTCGCTGGGACTACCCTTATAGTCACTATTACTATTCACAGGTTGTCTTATGTGTAGCGAAGTTCTGGCGAATTTTTCAAAATTTGATTAAAAATTTGACTAAGTAAAAAAAACTGAAAAATTTTGGCAAAGCAATACTGTTACTATTCACAGGTTGTCTTATGTGTAGCAAAGTTCTGGCGAATTTTTCAAAATTTGATTAAAAATTTGACTAAGTAAAAAAAACTGAAAAATTTTGGCAAAGCAATACCTATATAAGTTTATAAAACTCAGCTCCAGTATCAATAGATAGCACTTTATCGAGGTTTAACCACTAGACCGAGATGGGGTGTTACATTTGTTGGTATCAGAGCTCTGGTTTAGCTGGTTCTGGGAGAAATAAGATAGGATGAAATGAATATAGTATAATCAGTATAATTCTTATATTATTGTGTAAATATTAAAGACATGATGGGTACTGGTAAGCGTAAAGAAATAGCAGAGGGTAGCAACGTACATGAGGAGCAGTTGCCAATTAAGAAGAGGGAAGTAGGCCCGAGTAATATTGGAGAGAGTCAGGGGAGTAGCCCTTTGGAGCATAATCCTGAAGAGAACGATCCCAAGGAGGATAACCCTCCGGAGGTAGATGCGGTTGAGTTTTTGCTAGAGAGGGTTGCTAATCTGGAACGAGAAGTACAGCTGCTCCGGGAAAAGTTAGCTATATTACAGAGGTTAAACGATCATAAATGAGATGCTATTGACCACTTGTATGCTTACACGAGGATAGTTAATGCAGAGGGAGAGGAGACTCAGAGGAAGGTGAGACGGCTAAAGGAGGAGCTAAACATCTAGAATTCTAATGATGGAGTGATAGCAGAGCAGGAGTCAGGGGCGGTAGCAGATGCTAAGGATCCCCAGGGGAGGGAGTCATATTCAGCTACCTATCCCCTGGGAGTGGCACAACTCCCCTCACTTTGACCTGGGGAAGGGCCTAGCACTTAGGCCGTAAGAGAGAGTAGTTAGTCTGTAAATATTTGTATATATTTTTGTCACAAACATACTAGTAGGACTAACCCCAATTTTGTTGTATGTATTATGGATCGGATAGTGTGTATGGGGAAAAACATATATAAGTCGATAAAACTATATTTCTATATAAATGTTACTTTACTGTTTTATATACATGCCACTAGGACTAAAGAAAAATAGATATATATGTATATAATGCCAAGCCGGACTGACGATATAAGATATGTTTATATTTATTGTAGGATGTCTCAAGAATCTCAGCGGGCTGTAGAAGCAGAGGCAGAGCCTTGTGCTTCTAAGACAATTGCACCCGAGGAGGTGCAAGAACAGGTGCCTGAGCTAGCCGCAGCTGGGCCACAAAATCAAAATGATAGATTGCCACAAATGGTAGCTGCTTTGCAGCAGATTGCTGGAGTGGCTCAACCACCACCATCACTAGCACCAGTGGCTCCTATAGTGGAACGGGAGCGATGACCTCCAATTGAGAAAATTCGAAAGTATGGTGCAAAAGAATTTAGAGCGGCAAGAGAAGAGGATTCTGCAGCAGCAAAGTATTGGATTGAGGGAACCATCAGAGCACTTGACCAGCTGCAATGTAGTCCAAAGGAGAGGTTTATCTGTGCAACCTCACTTCTAATGGAAGAAGCTTATGAATGGTGGGATACTGTTCAACAGCAGGTTCCACCAGAGCAGAGAACTTGGGAATTCTTCCTGGAGGAATTTCGGAAGAGGTTTATTACAGAAATATATTTGGATTCCAAAAGGAAAGAATTTTTATATTTGAGGAAAAATCAGATGATGGTAACAGAGTACGAGTGGGAGTTTACTAAGCTAAGCAAGTATGCTAGAAATATGATAACTAGCGAAGTGGAACGCTGCAAATACTTCAAAGAAGGATTAAATAACGACATAAAAATTGCAATTAGTAAACCCTCATCGTAGAGAATTTTCTAGCTTTGTGTCCGCTACACTTGAATTGGAACAGATACAGAAAAACCAAAGAAATCATAGGCAGCGGAGACAATAGAAATGGGGACAGACCCAAAGTGCCCTAGGAAACTATTATCTTCTAAGAAGATATTCAGGGGAGGAGGTTCCTCTGGAGGATACCAAATAGGCAACCAAAGCCAAGGTTACACAGGAGGTGGAGCCAGGCAGGCAGCTTTAGAAGTTAGTACGGGAATATCAGGAAGGGGTCGCAGTCGTGGCCTCGGCGGACCAAGTCAAGTGGACAGTTCTGCAGAGGAAAGACCAGTGTACCCACAATGTGAAACATGCCATAAGCGGCATTTAGGCGAATGCTGGTATTTAACGGGATAATGTATTATTTATGGATCATCTGATCATTTAGCAAGAGATTGTCCCAGATCACGAAACAAGAATCCGACACCTTTGGAAGGATCAAATGTCAGAACAAGAAGAGGAAGAGGTCGAGGCCGACCAACGCAAACAGAAGTAGCCAGTAGACTTGAAGGTTCAGCACCTACTAGGATGTATGCAATGAGAGCTCATGAGGAAAAGGACGCACCAGACGTCATAGTAGGTTAGATATCTCTATTTGATATGCCTACTTACGCTTTAATAGATCCAGGCTCAACACATTCATATATATATGCATGTTAAATTAAAAATTGGAAAATTTAGACGTGAACCTGGAAGAAATTGGGATGAAAGTTACTAGTCCTTTGGGGGACAAGGTGATTGCAAGAAAAGTATACCAAGATTGCCCTATTGAAATTCATGAGAAGAAATTTCTTGGGAATCTAATGGAATTTCCTTTTTGAGAATTTGATGTAATTCTCGGTTTCGATTGGCTATCCAAATATAAGGCACTAGTGGATTGTGAGCGGAAGCAAGTGACCTTGCAAACTCCAGAAGGAGAGGAAATCACTCTAGTAGGGAAAAGAAGAGATTACCTGAACAACGTCATCTCGGCTATGACCACCAAGAGGCTGATGCAAAAAGGTTGCGAAGCATATTTAGTATATGCACTGGAAGCAAAGAAGGAAACCAATGAATTGCAAAAGATTCCTACTGTTTGCGAGTTTTCGGATGTATTCCCAGAAGAACTATCTGGTATACCACCCAGAAGGGAGGTAGAGTTCGGCTTTGACGTTTATCCGAGAGCCACCCCAGCATCAATAGCACCTTACCGAATGGCTCCAGCGAAACTCAAAGAACTTAAAACCCAATTGCAAGACCTGTTAAACAAAGGATTTATTCGACCTAGTGTATCGCCTTGGGGAGCACCCGTACTATTTGTTAAAAAGAAAGATCGATCATTGAGATTATGCATGGACTACCGATAATTGAACAAACTAACGATTAAAAACAAATATCCTTTGCCATGCATAGACGATTTATTTGGCCAGTTACGAGGTGTAGGAGTTTTTTCGAAAATTGATCTAAGATCGGGATATCATCAATTAAGAATTAAAGAGAAAGATATACCAGAGACCGTGTTTAGAACCTGATATAGACATTATGAATTCATAGTAATGCCATTCGAGCTTACAAATACACCCGCGGTATTTATGTATTTGATGAATAGAATATTTCACCCTTACTTGGATCGATTTGTGGTTGTGTTCATAAATGATATATTGGTATATTCTAAGAATCGAGAGGAACACAACCAACACCTTAGGATCATTTTACAAACCTTAAAGGAAAAACAACTGTATGCCAAATTCAGCAAATGCAAATTTTGGCTAAATGAAATGGATTTCTTAGGACATATTGTATCAGCGAAAGGAATTAGAGTAGACCCTAAGAAAGTAGAGGCTGTATTGGAGTGGAAACCACCACGAATGGTAACGGAAGTGCGGAGTTTCCTTGGATTAGCTGGGTATTACAAACATTTTGTCAAAGGATTCTCCATTATTGTGGCACCATTAACTAAATTGTTACAAAAGGATGTGAAATTCCAATGGACGGATAAGTGCCAAAAGAGCTTTGAGGAATTGAAAACCAGACTCACCGAAGCACCCGTGCTTACACAGCCGGGGCCAGGAAAAGACTACGTTATCTATAGTGATGCTTCACACGTAGGATTGGGCTGTGTATTGATGCAGGAAGGGAAGGTAATAGCATACGTTTCGTGACAAATTAATCCACATGAGAAAAATTATCCTTTACACGATATGGAATTAACAACAATTGTATTGGCATTTAAGACGTGGCGACATTACTTATATGGAGAAAAGTGCTACATTTACATAGACCATAAAAGTTTGAAATATTTGCCATATCAGAAAGACTTAAACTTATGACAGCGAAAATGGGTACAATTATTGGCCAACTATGACTATGTCATTAACTACCATCCGGGGAAGGCTAATGTAGTAGCGGACGCACTTAGTAGGAAGTTAGTGTCAGCCCAGCATGCCATGAGAATAAGTGCTGAAGAGACAAAAGACAAAACTGTAATAGTGGAAATACACGTATGACTAATGTTTTTGCAGCAAATTCTTGAGGCCTAAGAAAAAGAAGAGCGAATTCAAAAGTGGAAAGCAGAAATGCTCGTAGGCCAAACAAAAAAGTTTCGAATGCAAGACAATGGAATGTTAACCTTCGAAGGAAGAGCGATAGTCAGGGATGTTAAGGGAAGAAATATTACGTGAAGCACATATTAGTCCCTATACAATGCATCCTGGAGGTACAAAAATGTACCGAGACTTAAAGGGAATTTATTGGTGGCCGCGAATGAAAAGAGACGTTACCAAACATGTAATGAAATGTTTGACATGCTAGCAAGTGAAAGAAGAACACCAGATGCCATCTGGGCTATTGCAACCAATAACTATCGCAACCAATAACTATCCCAGAACAGAAATGGGAACATATAACGATGGATTTTGTATTAGGGTTGCCAATGACCAGATGACGCAGAGGGAACTTAATGAGAAAAATAAGTCCTATAATCTTTTTATTGAAATCACGATTCAATACCAGAATATAGCTTCTAAAGTCTATTGATTCGAAGAATTCTAGACATTAAGAATCCAAAACGTCAAATTTTGGGGAAAAAAATCTAACTGTTTAATTATTCATCAAAAACTGCCTTAAAAGGTCTATAAATTACATATATATAGTAGAAAAAAACCCTAAACAAAAATAACAAAGGAAACATAACGAAAACCCCAAAAAACGTTACTTGCCACAAAAGTAAAAACCAAAAAACACTGTTTTGGGGGGCTTAAACGATGAAATTTGGCCGAAAAGCGACGGATCACATAAGCAAAGCTATGATTTTGATTTGTTGGCCCGTTTCCAATGAGAATGCCTATAAAAATCGCCAAAATCTGACACTGCCAACTTTGGTCGCAAAATTGATAATATGGGCTTATTTGCCGAAATGGGCCTATTTGCCGAAATGGGCCCTGCGGTCCAATTTCTTCAAAAATTCCAATTCCGCCTCTACTGCCACATCATTCCCGCCTAGGTAAGGGAAATTTTACCTCGAATTTGCAAAGTCTTCATCATCCGAACTGTCCCCATGGAAAGGAATCAAATGCTTGACATTGAACACGTCCGATGTACGAATATGGCTCGGAAGCTTGAGACGGTACGCATTCGGATTGATCTTCTCAATAATCTCTAGCGGTCCAATCTTCTTGGCTGAAAGCTTGTTATAATCACCTACTGAAAATCAATCTCGAGTCAAGATCGCCCAAATAAAGTCACCTACATCGAACTCAACCAATCTGCGTTTGCCATCCACAGCTTGCTTATACTTCAAATTGGCTTGCTGTAAATTGTTTTGCACTGTCTGGTGAACTTCCTGTAAACTGTTCACAAAATCAGCCGCCTTTGACTGCGCCTTAACACGACTGGGCAATGGCAAGAGGTCCAATGGTCCATTGGGAGAAATCGAATAAACCACCTGAAATTGACTGAACCCTGTACTGCAATTTACTGCATGGTTATGAGCAAATTCCGCTTGACACAATTTTTGATCCCAGCTTTTCACATGACTGCCAACCAAACATCGCAGCAGATTTTCCAACGACCGATTCACCACTTCTGTCTGCCCATCAGTTTGGGGATGATAGGCACTGCTGAAGTTCAATTGTGTATTCACCATCTTCCACAAACTCCTCCAAAAATGACTAAGGAACCTAATATCCCTATCTAAAACAATGGATGTGGGCAGTCCATGAAAACAGTAAATTTCTTTGAAAAAGAAATGGGCCACAGCAACTGCATCTGTCCTTTTTTTGCAAGGGATAAAATGAACAATCTTAGAGAAACGATCAACAACAACAAAGATAGAATCATACCTTCGCTGTGTACGTGGCAATCCCAGCACAAAATCCATGCTGATATCCACCCATGTTTGACTCGGTACTAGTAATGGCATATAAAGGCCCGCATTCGTGGCTGCTCCCTTCGACACTTGGCAAATACGACACCGTTGCACATACTTATCTACCTCTTTTCTCATTGTTGGCTAGAAATAAAAAGCCTTGAGCAGCTGTAGGGTTCTGTCACGCCCTACATGGCCCTCTCCATGCAATTCTCGAATAATATGCAGCCTTAAACTCCTCTCTGGAATACACAACTGATTTCCCTTGAACAGAAAGCCATCTTGGAGTAGTAAATTGGTGGAATCGCCTGCCTTAATCTTCTCAACCACAACAGAAAAATAGGGGTCAGTTTTAAACAATTCACACAAAGAATCTAAACCAGGTACCTCAATTCGCAATTGCACAAGAAAATTGCTGCGTCGGCTCAACGCATCTGCCACTTTATTAGTAACTCCAGCTTTATTCTTTACCACAAAGGTAAAACGCTGCAAATAATTACTCCACGCAGCATGCCTTGGTGACACCTTATCCTATCGATGAAGATGTTTTCAATGCTTCATGGTCAGTATAGAGAACAAACTCTTTGTGGTACAGATAATGGCGCCAATGTTTGACTGCTTGAACCACTGCATAAAATTCAACATCATATGTGCTATAGTTCAGCTTTGCTCCATATAGTTTTTCACTGAAATATGCTACTGGTCTGCTGTTTTGACTCAATACAGCTCCTATTCCTAATTTGGAAGCATCACAATGAAGTTGAAAAGGTTGTGAGAAATCTGGAAGCATAAGGATTGGCGCCGTTGTTAAACGCCGTTTAATGGATTGAAATGCTGCTTCTGCCTCTTCTATCCAACTGAATTTTGTCCTCTTCATGCAATCTGTAACCGGTGCCATAATACTGCTGAAGTGAGGAATGAATCTTCTGTAAAAGGAAGCAAGTCCATGGAAGCTTCGGACTTCAATAATTGTTGTTGGACGCGGCCACTGCTTCACAACTTCGATCGTGAATTCATCTACTTGTAGGCCCTTTCCAGAAACAACATAACCCAAGAACAAAACCTTTGGGGTAAAAAAGACGCACTTCTTCCTTGCAGCATAGAATTTTTCCCTATGAAGCACATTCAAAACTTCTCGCACATGCTGTAAATGCATGGCGTTGTTAGCACTATATATCAATATATCATCAAAATACACAACCATAAATTTTCCAATAAAAGGTCACAAGGCTTGATTCATCACGCACATGAAAGTGCTTAGCTCGTTAGACAGTCTGAATGGCATAACTAACCACTCATACAATCCCTCTCGAGTCTTGAAGGCTGTCTTCCACTCATCCCCCACCCGAATACGGATCTGATGATAGCCACTCTTTAAATCCAGTTTTGCAAAAACCGTGGCCCTACTAATCTGGTTAAGTAAATCATCTAACCGAGGAATGGGAAAGCAATACCTGACTGTGATCTTGTTAATGGCTCTACTATCCACATACATACGCCATGATCCATCTTTTTTTGGTATGAGAAGGGCGGGTACTGCACATGGACTCATACTCTCTCTCATATGGCCCTTGGCTAACAATTATTCCACCTGCCTTCTCAATTCTTCATGCTCAGCTGGACTCATTATGTAGTAAGGCTTGTTGGGTAATGCTGCCCCTGGTTCCAAGTCGATAGCATGCTGAATATCACGCAATGGCGATAATCCTGGCGGCAAATCTTCAGGAAATACATCTGTAAATTCTGTCAATAGAGCTTCGACTTCTGCTGGAACAGTCTCTTCATTACCAGCTTCCTTCCCAACCAGAACGTACACAAGGTCAGAACTTTGCAATTCTTCTTCAAACTTGGCCAGAGATAGCAGATTTGTATTTCCATTATTGTCCTCAGAAGGCTTAGGAGTATCACTTCAACGGGTAGGTTGCAACACAATTCTCACACCTTCGAATATAAAATTATGAGTATTAAGAAATCCATCATGCATAACCTTTCTATCATACTTCCAGGGTCTCCAAGTAATAAGTGACACGCATCCATGGCAACCACATCACACCACACAGAATCCTTATATCGAGCACCAATGGAAAAAGAAACCAGAGCACGCAAAGTAATACTAACCTCACGTCCTTTCTTTAACCAGGATAGTTTGTAAGGTCTTGGGTGCTGTTCGGTTGGAATCTTTAGCTTCTCCACTGCCTCAACAGATATGATATTCTCACAGCTTCCCCTATCAATAACAAAACGGCATACTTTACCTAGGATGGTGCATGTTGACTGGAAGATGTTGCTGCGTAGCCATGGCTCCTCCGCTGCCTTGGGTGTCAGATAAGCTCGCCTAACCACCAAGGCCATCCCTGTGTCTCCCGTTACTACCTCTTCCTCTACCTCATCATAAAAAACCGGTCCACCCTCGATTTCTGGTAACCTCTCGTCTTCTGGATCGTCATTCTCCACAAAGAGTGCTTTCTTAGCCGCTGTTTTTCGACACTCTGACTATCTGTGCCCTGTTTCTCCACACCCAAAGCAATGAATACCAGTATTCACAGGCTTAGGTAATTGACCAAAATTATTCATACCTTTTCCAGAACTGCTGCTTGCTGCTCCTCCCTCAGTAGCAAGACTGCTACTTCTCGAGGCTCCAAAAGTTATATTTCGGCCCAAATTGCTACTACGCCGACCTTATTTCTCAACCTGAAGTGCTTTCTGATGCACGGCTGAAAGGGACACTAGATCAAACAAATTGACTGTTTCCTGAATTTGAATCTGCAGTCCAATAATGTACCTAGCAACTAGCTGATCTTCCATCTCCTGTATTTCGTTCCGGGCAATTAGCTGGAAAAATTCAGTTGTATAATCATCGACTGACCTAAGCCCCTGTTTCAAATTTTGCAACCTTTGGTACATAAGCCTCTGATAATTGTAAGGTAAAAATGCAGCTCGCAGATGCTTCTTCATCTTTTCCTATGGCACAATTTTTGGTTTTCCCAATCTTGCTCGTGTCAGCTTCAGTTGCTGCCACCACGCCGTGGCTCTGTCTCTTAATCTGGTTGTCACGAGAGGTACATGCCTATCTTCTGGTACCCCCCTTTAAAGTCAAGGATCTCCTCAACCGTGGCCATCCAATCCAAAAACTCTTCGGGCTTAAGACTCCCATGGAATTCTGGAATATCAATCCGTAACCCATTCTCCCAACGCCTTCTATCTTCCTCAATAAACAGCCGCAGTTGTCTCTGAGGAACCCCTTGATACCTCAGAGGAACTTCCTCATCATCTTCGTTGTCATCTGCAGGAATCTCGTCAAAGATAGTGTTCTGTTCAAAGTCTGGATCTTGCCTAGGTTGCTGATTAACATTATTTTGATTGGTTAACAGTGCGGTCATCTGCTCTATTAAACGACCCATCTGTTCCTTCATCTGATGCTCTATTCGATCAAATCGCTGATCAATCTGTCGGTCACGCTTAACCTGTCGGTCTCGCTCAACCTATCGATCTCGCTCATAGATCTTATCACCTTGTTGCTGTTACTATCTTCTCTGTGGTGCCATAGCTGTTGCTCTGGATTCGAACGTAGGCTCTGATACCAACTGACGCAGCGGGAACTTAATGAGAAAAATAAGTCTTATAAATTGTTGATTGAAATCATGATTCAATACCAGAATATAGCTTCTAAAGTCTATTGATTCGAAGAATTCTAGACATTAGGCATCCAAAATGTCAAATTTTGGGGAAAAAATCTAACTGTTTAATTATTCATCAAAAACTGCCTCAAAAGGTCTATAAATTACATATATATATATAGTAGAAAAAAACCATAAACCAAAATAACAAAGGAAACATAACGAAAACCCCAAAAAATGTTACTTGCCGCAAAAGTAAAAACTGAAAAATACCATTTTGGGGGCCTAAACGATGGAATTTGGCTGAAAAGTGATGGATCTTATAAGAAAAGCTAAGACTTTGATTTGTTGGCCCGTTTTCGATGAGAAAGCCCTCAAAAATCGCCAAAATCCGACACTGCCAACTTTGGCCGCAAGTTGGCCGCAAAATTGATGATTTGGGCCTATTTGCCGAAATGGGCCCTGCGGTCCAATTTCTTCAAAAATTCCAGTTCCGCCTCTACTGCCACATCACCAGAAGTAAGCATGATGCATTGTGGGTAGTTGTAGATCGATTGACTAAATCGGCACATTTCATACCCATCCGAAAGGATTATTCCTTCGACAAATTGGTAGAGCTATACATTGAAGAGATCGTGCGACTTCATTGGATACCACTATCCATCATTTTGGATAGAGATCCCTCTACAATCGGCATTAGGAACTCAACTATGGTTTAGTACAGCTTTTCATCCCTAAACAGATGGTCAATCTTATAAAGTTATTCAAATTTTGAAGGATATGCTAAGGGCGTGTGTTATGGAATTTGAAGGAAGCTGGGATAAATATTTGAGCTTAATGAAGTTTGCATATAATAATAGTTATCAAGCCAGCCTACAAATGGCCCCGTATGAAGCATTATACGGACAAAAATGTCAGACCCCAATATGTTGGACTGAAGTAAGTGAGGATAAAATATTAGGATTGGACTTGGTTAGAGACACTGAATCGAAAGTTAAAATCATTAGAAATCAACTTAAGGCAGTAGCAGACCAACAGAAAGCCTACGCGGACTTGAAGCGAAGAGATATCGAATATAATGTAGAAGATAAAGTGTTGCTCAAAGTTTCACCATGAAGGAAATTTTTTAGATTCAAGCACAAAGGGAAGCTAAGTCCTCGGTTTATTGGACCGTACAAAATCCTCAAAAGAATTGGTTCAGTAGCTTATAGGTTGGAATTACCACCAGAATTAGAGAAGGTCCATGATGTATTTCACGTTTCTATGTTAAGAAGATATCGATCGGACCCATCACACGTCATAAAAGCACAAGAGGTAGAACTTCAACCAGATCTAACATACGATAAAAAAACCTACTAAGATTTTAGCACATGAAATTAAAGTGCTACGGAATAAAGAAATCCCATTAGTAAAGGTCTTATGGAGAAACCACAAGGTAGAAGAAGCAACCTGGAAGCCAGATGACACTATAAGAGAGCAATACCCCCAGCTGTTTGTATCTAATTAAGCTTCGAGGTGAAGCTTAAAATTTAGTGGGAAGGAAATGTAACGCCCGTTTACCGAAGACACTGTATAATTGCCGGTTCACGTGTGACCCTAGAACCCATCGGGACTCCGAGGTTAAGCGCTGTTGTGGGAAACCCTATAAGGGACTGTAAATACCTGTAAATAATAAAGAATATATAACTAATAAAGGTTCTAGAATGATAATCATCACATTCGGAGGCAAAGGTAGGCTAACGGATCCCAATGGGGCCCAACAGGCCAGAGGAGGAGCTAGGGACCTAAGCGGAATTTTCTGAAAAGTTGCGTAAGGTCTTAATAGTGCCTATAATGAATGTCAAATATGAAATCTCGGGAGTTTATTGGTCGCAACGAAGCGCCATAGAATTTTCCAAAAACTCGCGATAAAAAGATACGTCGGATTTTCTATGGAGGGCATTTTTGTCATTTCTCTTAATAATGTTCCATGTGATTAAGTGGGGTGATTTTAGAGTAAAATTGGTTAAATTTTAAAGGTTGGGAAAATGACTTGGATCCTAGCCAATAAAAGAGCTTACTTTGACTTTGAAAACCAATCAAAAAGTGGAAGCAAATAGGCATACTTGTACATCGTCCAAAGTTGCATATAAATACCATGAAATTGACCAAAAATTGGTCATTTTCCATAGGAGGGATGGCAGCCAAGGTGAAGGAAGAAGGAAGACCAAAATTTCAAGGTAACTTTCATTTTCAAGTTCGTTTTTCATGGTTTTTAGTTAAGATTTTAAGTTATATGCAATTAGTAATCTATATCTAGGCTTAAATAATTAGTTTCCTAAGCATGTGATATGAACCCTAACATGGAAGAATAGTGGAAAGTTAGGGTTCTTAAGTGGAGGTTGAAGATGAAGTGGACGATGATAGAATTTGACATTTCAAGCTTAAATAAGCATGAATTTCACTAAAAATTGCAAAAAATAATTAAGTATGCCTAGGATTTCTCCGCCTAGGGTTTATGTTGATTATGTTGGGATGTATATCATGTAGGAAATCAAGAAGAAAAATCAAAGGAAGAGCACTAAAGGCTTTAAGGAAGCTAAAAATAAGGTTTGGTACTTTAACTTTGAAAAATTGTCCATTTTCTCTTGTTTTTCTTGTCTTGGCCGAATGCTACATGCTTCTAAATGTTGTGTTTTTATGTTAATATGATATGTAAGTGTGTCATAAGTTGTTAAGATGTCATTTGAAAAGCCAAAGAATTCATCCAAGTTAGTTATACAAAAGTAGTCTAAAGTGAACATAAATTTTGATGAATTTTCATTAAAAATCCTAAATGAATTTTTGTAAAGGGACCTTATTTCCTTCAATAATATATTATAAGAGGTCTTAAAATGAATTTTGCAAGAAAAAAAATACAAGTCCCCTAAGTTCTACATGATTGGGCCGAATGGTCCTTAAGTAAGAACCATTAGTGTGCATTTTTGTACCTTAAAATTTTCAATGCCTAAACTTCCAAATCTTTAAATGATATTTCATAAGTGTCCTACCAACACT
>CATIWJ010120415.1:0-23932 GCA_949640765.1 Croton laevigatus | reverse complement strand
AGATAAAGAGAGGTTTGTGAGTTGGACACTTAAGATAAGAAATGAAAGCATGTAGTATGTTGGGCATAGATAATGTATTGGGTCATTTTAAGGATAAAAGAAAGATGAGATTTGAGATGATGGTTGGGCCATAATATGGTGATATATCCATGGGTTTAGGAAATAAAAGATGATTAAATGATAAGTGTTGGGCCTTTTATTGAACATAAGAGATTAAGACTAAAAGAGAAAGGAAGAGATGGGCTAAAAGTCAAGCCCAATAATCCAAACCCTAGCCCAACCTTGCCCATAGTATATAAGAGGAAGAGATGCGTAGAAACTTCACCCACCTTCCTCATTTTTCTTCATTCTTCCGCCCCACCTCCCTCTCATTCCTCTCAACACTCTCTTTTCTCTCCATCACCTTCATCTTTGTCTTCTTCTCTCTCAACTAAAACCTTAACAAGATCAAGAGGGTTGTTTTCAAGCTATAACAAGGCAAGAAAGGTGTTAAGAGCTCTAAATAAGGTGAAAGATCCTAAACCTAGTTTTTATTGTTAAAGATTATTACTAGGGTTTGGTGGATTTGGAGTGATAGGTTGGATAATGATGGGTAATGTAAGAATAAGATAAGAAAAGGGCTATTAGTTAGTAAGGAAAAGAGAATCGTTAAAGGAAGCGTGACATGGAATTTAGGTTTTTGATAGAAATTATATTTTGTAGGAAGTATTGAAGAGAGAACTAAAGCTAAAGGAAATGAGGTAGCTTAGAGGTTGTGGAAGCTCTAAAAGTCAAGGTTTGGTACTTAGCCATTTTTATTTCTAAATCTTTATTATGTTTTGAATGTGTTGTTGTTGTTGTTGTGAAAATTATATTCCTTTAGTCCTTGAGTTAAGTGTGTGTGTGTAGCTATTTTGTAAAACTTGAGTTTTAGAAAGAAAGCAAGTTTTGAAAGGAAGAAAGGTTTATGGTTTTCAAACGGATGACTCGTGACAGGTGAGCATAACTCGTGACTAGAAGTCCCTGTTGCCACTCGTTACATAGGTGACGACTGGTGACTGGAAGGCCCTGTAACGACTTGTGATGACTCGCGATTGACCAAATCTAGTCCTTGATTTGTAAACTTTATTCATTTTATTCATAAATCATTGGAATAACCTTAAATGTGTTTCTAATTGATATTCTTCATCAATTGAAAGTTTTAAAAGGGTATGCATGATGGATGGTGATTTGATAATGAATAGTAATAATGGAAATTAATGGAAAATAAAAAGGTGAGTAAATATGAAATAGGGAATGTAAGTAAAAAGGTTAAGATAGATAATTGTACCGGTAGAGGAAAATGGAAGTATGTAATAGATAGAATAAATGAACTATCTATAGCTTGATGAATATTTAACGATAGAGTGTAAAAGTAAATAAATAAATATAGTTTCGTTACTTCAACATCGAATAAATAAATATATAAAGCGATTAGAAATCTAATAACATAGAGTGGAGTTAGGATGGTAGTGAGATAAATTAAGATGAGTTACTGAAAAGGTAATTAAGTCAGTAAATGAATAAAGAAGTACGACAAATGAATAAATAACTAGAGCATAACATTAGAGTAGCCAAAGCAACGAGATGAATCAGAGTGTGCAGCAAGTATAGTAAAAATAACAGACTAGAGTATAATGAAAATATTAAAGTGGCTTTAAATAAAATAAATAGGGGATTAACCAAGTTATAATTTGACTGAATTAGATAGCGTCGGATTTAGTCAGCACTCGGATATGTAAGGAGAAGCATATGGCAAGCATGACATCAAAACAGGTTTGATACTTTACCCATACTCGATTCTGTGTGAACCTATGTGTTATGATGATGTGACTTGAAATGTTGTGATGATTTGTTTGCTATGATTGCCCTTCGTGTTGATATGAAAAATGGTTGCTTAATATTTATGATTATATGAGTAAAATATCCACTAAGCTTATCACTCAACAAGTTAGTGTTTGCTAACTTGTAGGTTGTGAAGGATCGGAACGGAAGCCAATCTAGAGGATCGGCAACAGAACTACTAGAAGTTAGAGTAGTGTGACATATACTGATAGATTGTAAAAGATTAAATGTAAATTGTAAAAAGATTATGTTATTTTGTAATGTAATATTGTTTAATAAAAGTTTTAAAATTTTGCATACCATTCAAAGCATATGTGTAATCCCTCTTATAGGTCTATTTTGGTAGGTGTATAAGGGGTGTTACAGACTACACTTAGTGGATACTTTAACTATTGAAAGGCAATAATATTTAAAAACACATGCAACATTTTAACAAAGCTCTTATTTCAAAGTCCAACATTAAAATAACCAAATAATAATTATTAACCAAATAAATCATGAGATGTCAATTATTTCAATAAATCATCTTTAATCATATATATATAAACCGAATCAATCACTTAAACTAAAATATTCAATAACCAAATATTTTTCCTTTATTCTTATTTTTGTTGTCTATATAGCTCTACTAGACGTTTAGGTGAACACAAGCATAAAGCTACTGTATGTATTACTGTATTCTGTATGTATTACCAAATTTCGTATGGCAAAATCAAAACTGTATGTTTGAACGGCCATATTCTAAATTTCCAAAGTATAACCGAAATCTGATCTATCGCAGGCTCTATTCGATATTTTTCGAATTATAATCGAAATCTAACCTATTGCAGGCTCTATTTGTAATACTCATAAACCTAGATTAGCGGTATCGTAGGATTAGTTGTAAATTTTATTTTTAATAATAATAATTATTATAAAATATAATATATAAAAATAAATAATATAATAATAAATAAAAAAAAGAAAGAAAAGAAAAAAAGATGATGAAGAAATTAATGTGAATTAATAAGTTGGGTGTGGTGGTTAAGGAAGAAAAAAACAAAACAAAACAAAAGAAACGAAAAGAAGAAAAGAAAGAAAGAAAGGGAAAAAAAAACAAAAATCAGAAAAAAAATAGAAAATTTGAGTTTGAATTTTCTTTTTCATATTCAAAAACTAAGATTGTAGAAGTGTTCATTAGGATGTGTAGAGCATTTTTTCGGTAAGAAACTCGCCGACACGTCGCTGGAGCCGGCCGTTTGAGCTCGGTCAAACGGGAGTTCAACAAAGTCAACCGAAACTTTAACTCGCCGTATCTCCGCCGTCGGTCATCCTTCGACTGTGAAAAGGGCACCAACCAGTCGGCGCCGTCGAGAGGAGTTCACCGGTACCCGCCTTGTCGCAGTTCGTCGCCGGAAACTCAAACAGGCCTCGTGGGCCGAAGGGTGGCACGAGGAAGATACAGGAGCTGAGGAAGAAGAAGATTAAAATGCACGAAAAATGCACATTTTGGCTCAAACGACATAGTTTTGGGGGCAAATTTTGAATTGGTCCTTCCGGTTTCTAGCTGCATGCAAGTAGGTCCTTCCGCATTCCATTTCACTCCTTGAAGTTTATTTATTCTTTCATTTAGGTCCTTTCGTTTCAATTAGGACCAAAAACTTAGGAAAATTGCAAATTGACCCCTCTGCATTTTCTTATTTGGCCCCAGAACTTAGTTTAGCCTTTCAAATAGGTCCAAAATATTACAAAACAACCCCTCAACCTAATTATTCAATGCAATTTAGCCCAACAGAATACTAAATGAATTATTTACTCAATGACTCAAATTAGATTATATAAATTATTAAACACACTTAAATATTATTTTTAGAACCCAAAAATTTAGTTAGTAAGTTTATTAAATATCTAATTATTATTTCTAGGACCCGCAAATACTGAGGAGCGTGGGAATTGAAAGGATACGTGCGTAGGAATATTTTGCGGATGATATTCAGGTTTGGTACTATTTAGTATTTGAACTGAAATTTATTTTAAGTAATTATTTTAAGCATTTAATATTTTCACTATTTGAATAAATATTTTGTTAGGAACTCGAATATGCGTTCGAGTCATATTTAAATGTTTGCTGAATTTTAATACCGATGCTGTAATCGTGAATGCGAAGCTACCGATGTGGTAAAAGCAAAATTGATTTTAAATGGAATTAGAATATTATTCCCAGTGAGTAATATTTTTATTTAAGCATGAGAAATGACTTTTATTATTAAACGTAATTATTTTGCGAAATGGTATTTGAATTGAATGAGAAAGATTGTCGAGAAATGATTATTATGATATAGAATTGTTTTATGCTCTACTTGGTTAATGGAATCCTAGAGATAAGGATATGTCATGACATATGGTTGAGAAATTATGCGCAGTGAAATTTATGATGTGATTCTAATCAATTCGTGAATAGCAGCGATCTATGTCCGAATTGTAATGTGATTTTAATCAATTCGTGAATAGCATCGATCTATATCCGAATTGAAATGTGATTGTGAATAATTCGTGAATAGCAACGATTTATATCCAAATTGTGACCCTAGTCTTATCCTGGATGTTCAGTAATACTAGTAGAGCAAATGAAAAATGAGAAATGATCTTGATTTACGAATGATTTAAGAAAACTGATATTAATTTCCAAATAAAAGATTATGTAAAGTTGATTTTCAGTCTTACAATATTTATAAATATGCTTACATGAAATGAATTCATCAACTGTTTTAAAGTATCACTGCTTTATTTTACGTGCAAAATTATACAAGTGTACCCACTGAGCATGGAGTTGCTCAGCGAGTTATTTTCGTAATTCATATGTCCGTAGCTAAAGGCTCGTGGGATCCAGCATTCAAAGGAATAGTTCCCCAGTACAGCGTTTTGATATAAATACATTGCAATTCGAAAATGTTTAGTGTACTATTAAATAGCTATTTTGTAATATATATAAGCTCGCTTTGGATTAGATATGATGTATTAGTTGGGATGGTAAAGACACATTGTTAGCGTGCCCATATTTAAGAAAATTTTTTATTAGCATAATATTATTCAAACATTGTGTAACAGTAGTTAGCAGCGTTGTGACATCTCAAATTGTCTTATTCGTAAGATGATTTGGGGTGTTACACTGTTCGATTTATCCAAATTTTTCGCAGTACTGCTCAGTATATAATACAACATACCATTATCATGCTAGTTCAACTTAATCTTAGTAGAGCATAAAATATTTATTGGATATGCGAAGGTTTTACTGGATCTGAAATTTACTGAATACTGGGTTTACTGTATTTTCACATTTATTGAATTCTGAAATATATTACATTTTTTTTTTCAATAATAAACATCATCACAATATCCATTTCAAAATAAAAAATATTTCCATCAAAAATTCACTTTATTTCTCATCAATAATATATATTCATAGGAAATATATTGAATTTTTTCATCACAAATACTTATTTTAAAATCATGCTTTAAATAATGTTTTCCATCATATTTTAAAAACAACACTTTTATATTAAAATAATTTCATTTTAATTGAAAACTTTTATCATAAACATGTTGTATTTTATATGAATAAAATATTTATTTAAAACTTGGTATACTTTTGTCAAAAATATACTTGTTTCAATTTTATTATATTTTATGTCAAAAGTATTTTTAACTTAATTTATTGCTTTATATAGTATTTTCGCAAAATTAAGTATTAAAATTAATATTTCCTCATAATATTAAATGTTTCTTTATTTATAATCTTTTTCATAAAATATTTTTCCAAGTTATTTTAGGTAATTGATTTCCCCAAAATAAACTTAGATATTTTTTAAAATACTTGTTTTTAAATAAAAATAACTTAATAAATCATAAATATTTGATTTAAACTCAACTCATATATTTATATAAATATTTATATATAATTTCTCAAAATATTATTTTTACCAACCACATTGATGGTTTAGTCTAGCAAGTAAAAATCTCAATTATTTATTTAAAACTCGTCTCATATATAATTACTTATACTTACTTCAAAATACCATTTTCTTAATTAAATATATCTTTTTATAAAATATTAATGAATACTTAAAAATTTATCAGTTTTTTTTTTCAAAAATATAATTTTTTTGTTATAACCACATGGATGGTTCAGACTATTTAATAAAAATTCAATTAATTACTTGAATTATAAATAATATTTAACTTAAAAATAAAATCATAAAATTTAACATAACAAATCATAAATTTCATCATAAATAAATAACTTCAAAATAAAATAATACAAAATATTAAAAGTCATGCATAAAATTTAGAGTTTTTCAAAGTTAAAGTATCAAACATCGGTCTCTATCGTTACGGTTCCTACCCTTTAATTTCTCAGACTGCCCTTTGCCCTATCATTATCCATATCCAAAGTTATAAAATATTGTCTATATATTGGTATTCAATTCCCATTTTGTTTATTTATTTGTTACTTGGAAATTTTTTAAATTTTTTATTAATTGTCCAATTATCCAAATAAAAATTAATTAAGTGTTAACAAATAAATTTTTATCAAATAATTAAATTCTACTCATTTTATAAGCATTTTAGATTTAATCTTGTTGCTCTTATAATTCAATTAAGTTATTATAATATTTAATATTAATATCAATTAAGATTTTTCATTAATTAATCCGTAAAATATTTATTTTATAATATTTTTCTCAAAACTCAATTTTTAATATTTATTTTAACCATATTTATTTTAATCATAGCTTTTAATTAATTTATTGATACTCTAAGATCATTTAATTTAAAAAATAAACTCAATTTATTATTTAATAAACTGATTGGATGAAATGGAAGAGCTAAAATAAGTTTTGGGGTCAATTACTTAAAGAAAATAGGCGGAGGGACTGAATTGAAATGAGGCAGAAACTTTTGGGGTCAAAATGAAATTGGTCAAAACGACATCGTTTTGATCGTCTCTACCTTAGAATTTCTGCAGAAATTTCAGCTTGCCATCATACTTTCTCTAGTCGTTTCTTATGATTCCGGTGACGGAATTGGGCAAATGATATACCGTTAGAAAGTTCTGATCCCCCTCTATCAACCTATGACCTCAAATTTGAAGAAACATGATGAAAAATTGGTGAAAATTGAGGCCAAAGTTGATTAGTACTTTATCATTTTAATGGCTATCTTAAATTGAAACTCCCTCCTCCAACGACCGTTTATGGCTATTGTTACGTCTAAATTGATCACCAAAATCCTAGGAGTGGTTTTATGGAGTTAGTTTTTGAAAATAATAGATGTATAAAGTTGGTAATAAAAATATATTTTTGCTTATTTTTTTAAACTTAAAAAATGGCAACTCTCGCCTTCTTTTTATAGCCTCTATAAATTTGTTTTCTTCCTTATTTCTTATCTTCCCTAATCCTTCATTAACAATTCTGTCTAACACTTCATCAACAAGACTCCATGAATTTTCCTTCACTTTGTTTATTTTCACATTTTTCAATCCATTCACATTATATTTTTGTCATTTGCTAAAATTTTCCACAAATTCTAATTTAAGTTTATCCCTTGAGTATTCTCTAATCCAAATCTGAATTTCCATTTCATTTCACTTGAATTACACTTAATTTGAATTTCATTTACACTAGTTTACTTTTATTTACAAAGTGTTTATTCTTGTTTAAAGGTTTACAATTTGTTTATCAAGTGTTTATAGGTTTAATCCTTGCTTACGATGGTTTAGACTACTCATTACCTGATGTCAGTAAAATTTACGGACCGCTATTGTTATGCAAAATTTAAACTTAACCTAAAAATATTTGCAAATTTCAACTTGGTCCTTTTTCTTATTTATACAATTCGTAAAAATTATGAATTTGTGACTATATATATATATATATATATATATTTCATGCTAATTAATTATTCATAACTAATACTTAATTTTTAAACTTAACTTTATTTTATTTTTTTCTCTTCTATTCTAAACATCATAATAATTTAGTAATTTTACCTTCTTTATTTCTATATCTTAACTCACACATGTTATATTTATTATTGATAAATTATCTTTCAAATCCCTTGTCCTTCTACTAAATTAATTATTACAATCAATATCATAATTTCTTTTAAATACATAATTATTTACAACTAAACATGTCTACACAATCTTATATACACACTTATATCTTTATTATCACATAATAATTTTGATTAATATAATTATCTCTTTCAATTCTTAAATTATATATTTTTTTTTATTATTTTATCTTATTTTTAGCTATATAAATTAATCTCCAAATTAAATATCCTTACTAATTAATTAAATTCCAAAATAAATCTAAATTATACTATAATTCAAAGAGAAGGACATATTTGGAAAACGAAAGCGAGGTTAGAGGTCAGATTTACCATCATATAAAAGTAAGTTGACAATCTAGATCTTTCCACCAAAATGAGAATAGCATGTTGTTTTAGCCTCCTAGAGCATGCCTTAGGTAAGCCCTAAATGATTGGTCGTTTTTACAGATGTCGAATAGCACGAGTGGCTTTCTAAATAGTGTGCACAACATAATCCAGAAACGACATGTCCTTTTAGCTAAAAGACTCGTCATTTTATTGCTTTTCCTCACCCGACTATTTACTAAACAGGTTTCATGACACGTTGGTCACTCCGCCGGCCGTTTTCTTTTCCAATCATAATAATTTACAAACTATATATTGCTCTCTTTCTCTCATCATTTACTTTCAATTAGTGGCCTTATATTGGTCTTTTTTGTTACCGGAGAATAATGATATTTTGTTTAGAAGTTCCAATCAATCCGCTTCTTTTTCGTTTAACCAGTTCGGAACTTGCCTTTTCGACTATGTTTGCATGTGTTTCTTATGCTTAAACTACTCACCGGGCTGTCATGAGTCGAATGGTGATCTTGGATGGTGGTAGTGACACCGGACGACGAAGATGGACTACAGGGTTTGTTCCCCTTTCTTTTATCCTTTTTTTTATTTATTTTCATTTCTGTTTTTAGTTTTCGATTTCTCTCCTCTTTTTCTGTCTTCCTCCTCTGTCTATTTATATTGCTCACTTATCCTTTCCTTCTAAGCAACTCTTCTTCCCTTTTTACCGTAACACCCTCTTCTTTAATTTGTATTTACATTTCTTTTATTTTTTAATTTTCATCCCATTTACATTTTATCTTCATTTAATTTTCATCTTCCATTCTTTTCTTTTAATAATAATAACAACAACGACGACGACGATAATAATCTTAAACTTTAATTTTTTTTTCAGACTTTATTTTACTATTTTTAACATATCGTGATTATAATCTTAAAGTATATTTTATTTTTAAACTTTAATAAATTCTTTCCTCACATTATCTCCTTTGTCAATTTCTTTTATCGTCGTAAATAAAATACTCGTTTTAAATTTTATATTTCTGATTTAGATCCGGATTTATCATAACTTCTTTTTACTTTTCTATTCTACTAACTTACCATTTAAATAAACTTATTAATACATTAATATTTCAATTTTATGTATTTGATTATTCTTATAAATTTTATGTCTATAAATACTTATACGTTCATTTTTTTAATTTTTCACCACTCTAATGTTACATTCTAAACATTTATTATTTAATTATTATTTATCGAATAATAGTTATCAATCGATTATATTTATATTCTCTTATCGTATTTCTCGATTCTGTTTAGATTTCATCAAACAAATGTTATTTTTTTTTTGTTTATATGATGTTTACAAATTATTTATAACACGTCTATTTCTAAATTATTTAATCATCCATTTTTTAAAATTTTTAGTTCTCAACATCTTGTTCAAAACAATACCTTTTCTTATATTTTACACCTTTTTTTTTTATCAACCAACTTATTTATTTACTATTTATAATATAATATATTTACAATCCATTTTTAAATATATCTCTTATTTTCTTTTCTTTTAAAATATATTTACTTTTTATTTATGATATATTTACCATATTTATAACTTGTTTACTTTTCTTTTATAGTATATTTGCTTCCTTAAATTTTATATTATACATTTTTGTACTCAGATTACTCTGTATTTCTGATTTTAAGAATTTAGGATGTGACATTAACAATTTGAATGGAACAAAAAAAAGAAAAGTCAAAATTGGGTATGACATGGAAAAATTTCAAAAATTAAAAAATATATATAATAAAATACAATTATTTTTATTAGATATCGATATGAATCCGAGTGACTATGCCACAGATCGTTAAGCAAGTGCACCTATCGTTCCATAGTATAGCTACCGGAGTATCGAGTGTCGTATCCCACAGGAACTATTGATTACTAGTACTAACTCTCTTCCTATTATCTAGCCGGTAATTTAGTGTTTGATTAAAATAATTAAAAATAAATAACAAACGAATGAGAGAACAAACAACAGTAAATTCACATAGCAAAGCCAAAAGATAATGATTTATCAAAAAGAGATGAAAGTTGTGTTTGGACTTCGAATCCCCCTAACACGTTTGATTAATTACTATTATCGTTGTTGGACTGTAGAAACTCCTAAATTATGTTAATCACTCTCTCGAACTAATTAACGTCTAATCCTAGGTTGATTAATTAAATTATCGTTCTAATTAAAACCCCTAGTCTCGCATTATTATGTTTTGTGAATTTCCAGTATTGGGTTTAACCCCAATCCAGAGGATTTATGTCAACCTATCTCTAAGTTTACATGCAACTCCTCTAATTGCGGGTGATCAATTTACAAGCAGATTTCTCAATCTCATATTGCAAAAACAAGTTTAAACTAAAACGCTAGCAGAATTCAATTCAAGCAAATATTAATTACAATTAAATTTCAACATTGACAATAGTCAAATTAATTAAACAAATCAAATTGCAAAATAAATTCAAGGTTCATATTCGAAATCCAAACACTAACTCAATTTCTCAATTCATTCCCATCATCAACATAAGTTCTACGCAATCAAATAGAGACAGAAGATCGGCGATATTATTCAACAGAATTAAACAGGATAAAAGGAAGCAAAATTAAATTAAGAGAGTTCTGCCCTGTCAATTGCTAAAACGGCAGTGTTTTGCTCGCCTCTGTTCTTGACTGGTTTTGCCCCAAACAACATCAGCTTCTGCGTTCTAGTTCTACTCCTTCAATCCTTCCTTGTTCTTCGTTCTTAGGTTGCCAGCTCCTGTGGTTCCCTTCAATCTCAACCGGACCTGTTCATCCTCTCTTTCAAATTGTTGCTCCTCGTTACTGTTCTTCGTTTCAATCTCAGAACTCTTGATTTCCTAGATGTGACAACTCCTCAAACCAGGTCTGTTATGCTTTCTAATCGTTTAATTTCTGGTGGTGAAGACTTGTTTTCGTCTCTGCTCTGTCAATCTGTTCCGGTGAAGCACTGTCCTTCCTCGTCAACCTCAGATTGCAAATCACTGTGTATTCTCAAAAGAAACAATCAAGTAAACAGGAGAAAATAGGGAAAATAAACCTGATTGATTTTCGAACTGTTCCACCGCCTTTCGTCGTGAACCACCGCCAAACCCAGAACCAGCCGATCGACGACCTCCCTTTCCCTTCGATCCTCTTTCAATTCTCATCCTTATTCGACCTCAGACTTCTCTCTCTTGATGCCCGCCCCCCTTCCCCCCGTGTTCTTCTCCTCAAAACCAGACTTTATTTATATTTTTTTTAAAATTCAAATTCAACACCCCATCGAAATTGCCTCACCAATCGGTCTTCAAATCTCATCTCGATCAGATTATCAAATTTGTTTTTTTCAAAATCCCCGATTGACCGCTGCTTCTTGTTTCAAAACCCAGACGAAAACCAAGCTCCCACCGAAAACTCCATCTCTGTTAAAACGCATGCTGTATATTTCTTAATCCAAAACGCAGCATAGAAACTAGCATTAAATAATCATCAAAACATGTGCTTTGCCTGCGTTTTGGGCAAATCTTCATTCCAACAAAAATGCTGCGTCGAGTAACCTGGGAAATACTCTCCAAAACGCACGCTTCAAGTCTCAAAACGTAGTTGCCACTTGAATTTTGGGAAAAATAACCAGAAAGCCACCCTGAACTTTTCTTTGATTACAAAGCAACCCTTGAAATTTTCCATGTCAAACAGAACAGTCCCTGCTCAATCCCATTTCAGGCCACAACTTTGCATTTTCCTCTAAAATATACTGCATCGCGCCATTTATTCCTCGATTTCTGTTCCTTTTCAAAATAAACCTCGAATATGACCTGTTAAATGAAATTAAATAAGATAAGTGCTTGTAGAGATAAATTAATTATTAATTATAAGTAAACTTAAGTAATAATTCTCTATAAAAATATATATAATTTAGCACTTATCAGATATTTAGATGAAATAGATTAAAAAAAATTTTAATATCATAAGAGTATGTAAAATTTAAAATAAGATTTAAAAAAAGAAGGAGAAGAGGAGTTATAATTTACATTAATAACAATTTTAAATTCTCTTTCTAAAAAATAACAATTTTGAATGAGTCAATTTTAAAATTAAATAGAATGAAATAAAAAATAGAAAATTTGAGAAAAATAAGATTAAGGGAATACTTAATAGAGGATAGAAGAAAATTAGGAAACAAATATAAAATAATAAGATCTTGGTATAAACCAATTATCGAAAACAACTAAAAAGAGGAGAAAGATTCAGTAATAATACGAACTTATATAGGCTTATATAAATAAGTCGTAGATTTTAAAGTAGCTCTAAATTAATCCATAACTTACAATACGGTAACAATGAATCTCTAATAAGAACTTCTAAACATTTTTTCATACCTCTCTTTTATATATTGTTAAGATTTTCAATTTAAACTAACAGTAATATCTTTATTTTCATGTCAAAAAACAGTAAATATCCAAGAGTTTTACTATTTTTATTTACAATACTTACTCTTAATTTTGAAAATAATAATATTTAACAATGGTTTAAATTTTGAAATAGGCTTTTTTATTTATGAAGAGAGAGTAAGATTGTATTTGTGCCCGGGGGGGGGGGGGGGGGGGGGGGGGGTGGGGAAGGTGGGTTAATAGATATAATGGGTTCCATAGATGAGAATTGTTTTCTATTATGAGAAGAATTGTTAAGTGGACTCCAATTAGGGTGATTCTTGAGTCTTGTGTAAGGTATTTTTATATAAGATTCATTTTTAAAAAAAATAAAATAAAATTATAGATTGTTTGTATTTATTCCTGAGATTAATTTTAGAATGTCGTAGTTTATAAATTTGACTCTATTTTAAAAATGGATAATTCTTTTCCTCTCGCGTCTCAAATTCGAGATCTATAGAAACACGTTAACGTGTTTCTATAGATCTCGAATTCGAAAGGCGAGAGATGTAGCCTTATTCTTTAAAAATATTACATAAAAATTTTATATAATATTTTTTAAATAAAGTTAAATTTGTAAAATCCAATACTGTAAAATTAATTTCGAATTAAATATAAATAGTTTACAACTTTTTTAAAAGAAAAATAAAAGAAAAAAATAAAAAAGTGCTGCACATGCGGTGGTTGGCATGGTAGGCTTTCCCCTCCAATTATTGAGATTTTTTTGGACCCCGAGATGTTGAATTTTTTTTTTGTCTTTATTGTGAGACATGTTAAAAGGTAATTCAATATGCCTTTCTTTTTTTTTTTTTGAACGTAGGCTTAGATGAAATTTTATTAGATTAGAAAAGAGTATATGTAAATACAAATTTTTGTATAAATGAAAAAACACCTATACAAAAATTCTAATATAGATTTTGAAATTTCTGGTGAAGTTGATGGAGCAAGAGTCATTCTTCTAGCTGCAGTACGCTCCACTTGGTAGCGATTGGCCACTGTTCGACACCTGATTGGTCTTTTAACGAGTCTCACCGTATAAAATTCAAGATCATTGTGAGAATTACTCTTTTCCAGGGTTTCATCATCTTCAACTTTACTTCTATTTTCTTCCACATTTCCTCAAGAGGACGGCCCACTCCTCACTTAAAATCAAGAAAGGATCACAAAGATCTTCATCAAAACTCAAGAAAGGTAAGAGATAGTATGATGTTAGGTTTGTTACAGATCAAGAATATCTCTTAGAATAAGTGCTAGATATAGTTAGATCATAGTATGAAAAGTTAAAATCTAGTGAGGTTATGGAAATCCTAAGAGAATAAGTTAGGGTTTGGCTGGATCCTTAAATAGAAACTAAAATGTATATGTTTTTATAGGAGTTCAAGAAGAAAAGGATGTTGATAAAGGCAAAAGAGTTGCCTAAGCTTGTGGTAGAAGCTCCAAGTCAAGGTTTGGTACTTAACCATTTCATTTTAAAGTTTTATTTTGTTTTGAATGAATTTCTTGTTATGAAAATTACTTATCTTTGGTTTTGAGTTAATTGTGAGATTATTTGTAAAACTTGAGTTTTTGGGAAAGCATGTTTTGAAAGAAAGAAAGGTATATGATTTTCAACATGAATTTTCTATAAGAAAACATTGGATTTTAAATTTGTGGTAGAAGGAACTTTTTGTAGCCCTTGAAATAAGTTTTTCAATGCATTTTGAATCACCTGAATTGGTTTTGTAAATCAAAAGTTATGGTTAAAAGAGTAACTGGTGCACAGGCAGCAGTTTGTTCCATCTCGTGTGAGATTAAAACTGTCTCATATAAGACGAGTGCAAAATCTATCCCAAAAGCATGTGTCTCGCACGAGACAACTGCCAATCAGTTCCAAAAGCGTTTGTCTCGAATGAGACACCTGTAAACCAGTTCCAGAAGCTGGAATCTCACGTGAGATGACTTCCGAATCAGTTCTAGAGGGTTGCATCTCGCACGAGACCACTGGGAAGCCACGTAAAAGGGTTTATAATGTTGGGATAACATGTTTAATACCCTTGGAAATGATTTTTAAGATGAAAACCTACTTGTAAGCATGTTTTTATGTACTCTTCCCTAGTGAATGATGATGATAATTTAATGCATAGCACCATGGCGTACAACGTGAAGTGATAGACTTGAGAATGAAGATCATGTAATGAGATTTAATGCATAAGAAATGTTGAGTATAATGATAATGCTCAAAGTGGCTAGGATTAGAATCTTAGAGATAAGGATACGATGTATCGTAGGGATAGAATCGCGGTATACAAATTGATGGTTAATGATTTAATTGTTATAAATTCCAGTCTACAAAGGGCTCAAAGGCTATAAATGCCATATAAAATTGACAGATGACTAATTGAGTCTACAAAGGGCTCTAAGGCTATAAATGCCTCACAAAATGTATAGTCTACAAAGGGCTATTCACAAGATCCTTAATCTTATCTTTTAGTTCTATCAAATGCCATAATAGCTAAATCAAATGTAATAAATCATGAATTGTTTACTTTTTTACTTATGTTTTTTTATCGAATATTACTTTTTACTATGTTTTAAAATAAAATGTTTTCAATGGTTTTATATTACTTTATACTTCGGTTAAATACCACTGAGCAAAGTTTGCCCAACGAATTTACTTGTCTAAACTCGTAGGTTGAAGACTAGTAGCATAGGAGTTCTTTTGCAGCCAACCGATACAGCACCGATGACACAAGTTTTTGGTATAGTTTTGTTTATAGTCGATAGATATGGCATGTACTAATATTCTGTTAGGATTGCAATTAATATTGTATTTATTAATTAGGAAGCAATAGTATTAGTAATATAATACAAATGCTATGTAATAGTTGTAGCTAATTATTTGTGATTTGGATGTTATTATTTGAAGTGCTTGCATGTTTGTGTTGAGGAGGAGGATATATGAGGATGGTGTAGAAGTGTGAATGGCAAACTATATGGATTCATGTATGGATGACTTGTTTGTAAAAAAAAAAAAGGTGCATAGGCATAGGTTGACCGACTCTTAACCCATAATGTAACGTTCCTTTTAGATTCATTCGTGGGCCTAGAAAGGGTGTTACAAAGAATGAATAAAAATTGTTTTTATTCACGTGGAAACCATTGCTATTTTTCCGTTTTGCATTAGATAAAAAACAAAATATTTTGGTTTTATCTATCAAAGCAAACTTATCATGATTTCAATCATCACGTTTATTGGTTGCCATTAAAATTCATTCCACACAAATTTAATAATCCAATTGTTCAAGCTCATCCGCTAGGCATTACTAGCCCAGAATTAGAACTAGAAATCGCAAGTGGAGGACCAATAGGATCACTTTGTCTAATTTGGTTTTCAGAACCAGTACCAATAGGACCACCTTGTCCATTTTGGTTTTCAGTACCTTTGCATCCAGCGTTAGTTGGTATCAAATCAACCATAATTTGAAATTTCGAAACAACTCAAATCAGTAAACAAATCTGAAATACAACTAAAGTAGAAAGCTAAATTTAATCAAAGTAATTCGGTTTCTGTCCAAAGTCCAGAATAGTCAAATAAGTTATTCAACGTTAAGGTAAATCCAGTTAGGGTAACCCTGCAATTCCTAATTAAATCTCATCTTAAGATTGTCAGAAATTGCAGAAATAATAAATGATTACAGAATACATATAAACTGAAAAATGTAAACTACAAATATACTGTGAATAAACCTTAACTATAAAGAAGGAAATGAAGATGTAGAAAAGCTAAGGCTTGTATGAATAGTCTCATTAAGACAAGATTTGTCCTTGCTAGACAACTGTCTCCCAAGATACAACATAGCGTAGGCGAACACAACCGCAAGCAGAGGTTATCACCAAAACCTAGATCTAGAGACTGCCTAAACGAAAATCAGAAGGAAAATAATTTCAGATTTTTGATATGAAATTCAGAATTTTATTGATGCAAAATTCGAAACTGTTTACTAATGCGTGCGAAAATAGAAGACAACACATCTTTATATAGGTAGCCTGTAGGAGAGACTGAAGGAGACTTTTGGCTGTATTTAAGTCGGATTCGAATTCAGAAATTGAATCAAATTAAAACAGTTAAACGAATTAAAAAACTGCTAATTCGAATTGAATTAAAACTGTTTAAATGAGAAGAAAAAACAAGAAGCAAAAACATGTATGACGTGCGAGTACGCGATGGAACTTGCTGGATCGAGCTTGGATTTGCACCCCCTGCGCGCCTCTGTGCGGGAGGGAGTATAACTTATGCTTATGATGTTACGCCTTACAAAATAATCATTCATTAGAAACCATCCAACATCCCATTATTTAATCAATGTGGGATTGGGTTCATTTCCACCCATTTGATCCTTTGTCCTAAACTTCTTCGAGCATCAATTTCTCATTTACCTTAAATCCATTTTGAGCATATAATATACCGTTGGAAAGCGCTCATTGCGTAGAATACATTGACATATTTCTCCTTATTCAAAATGCAATTTTTTTATTAAATTATTATGCTTAAATTTGACCAGACATACCAAAATTTCTAACAATCTCCCACATGAATTCAATTTATAAACTTTTTTTTAAAATTTTTTGTAATAAAATTTTTCTAACTCTTTATGTACAAAGAAGTTAAAAGTTGAAGACAACAATGATATATCATATAAAATATGCAAAACAAAACGTTACAAATAGTTTTCAAATTAAACAAAATAAGCAATATTATTATGATTTTACAAATTGAGTACTTAAGCATACATATAAATAAAATGTAACTACTTATTTAACTTCAATTAACTATTTTACTTCAGTGAATTTGATTTTAAATAGTTGACGAACACTAATTAAGTAAATCATTTTACAGGTTTTGTGCAACTAGATTTCTATCCAACTGCACGCTTGTTGTAGTCCCAAATTGAATTGTGTTGTGACAAACACTCACATTTCATGTGAGGAGTTTCTAAAATTTCAAGTCATGTGTTCACAAATTATATATGTTTTTGTTCTTGTTATTGATCTAACAATGTAAATGGGATGAATTAAATTTCTATCTTTAATTAATTTGCATCTATTATTTAGGGAATATAAATTATTTTTATCATTTAAAATTAAGATATTAATACATCTCAAATGTAGTTCTCTTTCCATCTTAGAACAATTTGTCATTATAAGAAAAAAAAAATAAAATATATATATATATATATATATATATATATAATATCTGTATTTATATCATCACCACTTAAAAAAAAAAAGTTAATACATACTTTGATCCCAAGGTTTGGCCAAAAAATCATTTGGCTCCCTTACCTTTACAGAGAGCCAGTTTGCTCCCTAACGTTGTAAAAATCAATACATTTTGGTCCTTCGTCATATATCGCCAGACATTTTCATTGTCCATGTAATACACGCGCGCTAACGTGGCAAAAATGTTAACGTGGTAATGAGTAGAACCATTTTGCCCCTGGAACTTTGTCCAAAAAGCCATTTTACTTCCTAAACTATGCGAGACACCATTTTGCTACCTAAAATTTAAAAAATAATATATTTTTCTCCATACAATTTATTTTTATAATTTTATAAATAAAATACATAATATAATTTTAAATATTCTAATAATAACTTAATTAGTCCAATAAGAAAAATATACATAAAGTTCATGAAACACTAAAAACGGTTTTATAATAAACAACATATAAAAAATAGACAATAAAAATAAAAATTAATTTTTCAATTAATTGATACACTATCTATATTATATAAACTAGTAGTATTTTTATTTTTAAAAAGAAAGATAGCATTAGTTTGAACATTTATAAACTTTTTTTTAATTTATACATCTATATAATTTATACAACGGATTTTTTAGGATTACGACTATCCACTTCTAATCACTCGCCCTACCACATCTCACCTCATAGACAATAGTAGAAAATAACTACATGCTCCACCCCATTACCCTTTTTCAGTATCCATACGGGTCAAAATAGGGCGGGTTACAAAAAATTCCACTCCTCTGCCATCTCTAGGCTTAAAGAAGATGATTATTTTTTTACTATTTCTTTATTTTTTGTGAAAATTAATAATAATAATAATAATAATAATAATAATAATAATCTTAATCTGACGAAGGACTTAAATATATCATTCTAAAAAGTTCAATGATCAAAGTGGTGTCTCGCAAAGTTTAGGAAGCAAAATGACTTTTTGCCAAAAGTTTGGAGGGGAAAATAGTTTCTACTCCTTATCATGTGGCACTGTTCACGCGTCCATTTGCGATTGTAGTCCACGCGCCAAATTTTTCTCTGACAAAGGAGCAAAATATATTGATTTTTGTAACGTTAGGGAGCAAATTGGCTCCCCGTAAAGATAAGGGAGCTAAATAATTTTTTGACCAAATATTGGGGATCAAAGTATGTATTAACCCCTTATAAAAATGGTAAATATCAACAAAACTAGGCATTTATTTTCTGTAAGATACACAAATAAAATAATTAAAAAAGAATTTGATTTTAACAAAAATAAAAATTCAAAAATATTTCTAAAATTTAAAATTTTTACCAGAAACTGATAAGTAGATAGATACTGACAAAATATTATTCAACAAAAATATGTAAACGTTCCATTTTTATGAAAAAAAAAAAATATAACAGTTTCTTCACATGTTTGTTTGGCCAACAATTTCATTAATAATTTTGTATAAAATCAGGTACAACAAACTCTTTAATACATAAAAATGACCTAAAAAACGGTCTTTGAATTATATATATAATATCATAAATGCATACATAAAATAATAGTTTTTTACTGAAAAAGACAAAAAAAAAAGTTTTAAAAAAAAAAGTTAAATTTTTATGTTCAAAACAAATTGTAACCGTTTCATTATTATAAAATACATAAAAAAAAATATGACCCTTTAAAAAATTATTAAAAAAAATATAAACCGTTTCATTGTTATAAAATACATTAAAAAATCAATGTATTTGTTTTATATATACATATATACAAATATGTAACAAATTCAAGTCCTATGTATTTGTTTTATATATACATATATACAAAATGTAACAAATTCTTCACATGTTTGATGAACAACTTTATTAATAGTTTTGCAGAAAATCAGTTACATTTTTATGTTGATCAGATAGGGATCGGCATAGGGCAGAGATTCCCTATTCTAGTTAAAACTGACCCAAACATGGAGGAGAATTTCTATTATTTTTCTATTAGCTAAAATGGAATGGGGATGGATTTTATATTTCTCGCCCTACAGGATCCGCATCCCCAATCATATGGAGATTCCCAACCTCGATTTTATGGGGACCCGCTAATATATAATATTTTAATATATTATGACAGTAAATAAATTAAAATAATATTGTAATAATTAATATAGTGAATAATTTAAAAAAATTAACTTTTTTTATTACTTAATTAAAATCTAATTAATATAAAAAGTTCCATATATATTTCATATTTTCTTAATGAATGATTTTATGCTCTTTTTCAAAAAAAAAAAAAAAATAATAATTGAATTTGTAACAACTCAATTATATTTTTATTCAAAAATTAGTAATTTCAAAAATAAATGTGAATTTATTAATTGTTATTTTAAATTTTATAGATTATTAATATATCATTTTCTTTATTAGTTTATTGTATCTAAATTAAAAGTATTATTTTTATATTTTGTAATCTAATAATTAATTAAAATTAATATTAATAATTTTTAAAAATTTAAAATGGGACTTGGAAACCCCATGAAAGTGGAGATATCCAAGAGAATGGATATGGGAGAAAATTATTCCCATTAATGAAATGGGGATGCGGAACAAATTCTATATGTGGGATGGGAATGGAAAATGTATCCCACTCCCATCTTGCCCCATGGTCATCTCTATGACCAAATCTAATAATTTAATAATATATAATAAAAATTACATAATAAATGAATAAAAATAAAAACAAATTAGCAATTGTTCGTACGTCTATGAGCTTTTCTAATACATTGTATTGCTGAAAAATAGAGAATTTTTTTTTAAAAAAATCTTTACAATACTGGCGTACATATAAAATGTGAAATTGACGTGGACTTGACATTGTCTAGTTTATTCTCCATTTCTAAAAGATGTTTTAAATAATCTCTATAATTATGGTGGATTATAATTAGTTTCACAATAAATTATAATTTTAAAAAAAATAGAAGTGTTACATTGAAGATAAATTTTTAAAATTAAATGTCTACAAGTAACATTAATCCACTTCATTCTCTAATTTAATTAATTGGGTTCAAACCTTGGGGGTAACTTAAGGCAAAAAAAAAATAACATTAATCCACCAAACATAAGAATTTGAATTTAACTAAAAGAAAATACTTTAAAAAACTTTCCAAAGTAAAATAAAAAATTATAAGAAACTGATAGCCTTTAATTTATACTATATATATACATAATATAATTAAATGAAAATACAAAAACTTCCAAAAAAAAAAAAAAAGGGTTTAATTATTATAAAATACATAAAAACATGGGATATATACAGGATGTGTTTTACATTTTTTTTCCTTTTTTAGAAAACAGTAGTGCCGTAAAAAAATAAAAAATATAGACCCATCTAATTTTTAATTACGTTTTAGGTCTCCACTGCTAGTATTGGGCCACGCGCTACCATCTTCTTCCCAACTAGCAATTTTCTTCTTTAGTGCCAATTCGTCCTTGTCTTCTTTTATTTAAAAAATAAAAAATAAAATAAATTTTGAAGGGAAAAAAAAATCTCATATGAATATCTCAAGCATCACGGCAGAGACTTATGGAATCGCCATTGTCACCATCCTAGAAGCTCACCGGAAACCTAGCCATTGTGATTCTGACGTCTGAAAATTGTTTGGTTGCGGAGGAATTTTTTGTTGTTTTGAAATAGTATAAAAGCGTTTCGATTTTGATGGTTTTGTAAATTAGCATTTGAAAGGAAGATAGGTGCTGGATCTATTCATTTTGCTCTAATCATATCGGATTTTGTAATTTCTTTCATGTGGGTATGGTCGGGGCTTTAATAAAGTTGTCTCTTCAATTTTCGGTGAAATTTCGTCCATTATGAGACCACGAATAGACCGGTGGTGGAGAAGGGAGTCAGTTGGTGCCCAGCTGGTGAAGCATCATCGCCGGAATCGTCGAACCTAGATGAAGGACTTGATTCGGATTACAAATCGGCTGGAGGTTGAAGATGATAATTTGATTTGAAGTTTGGTTTGGTTAGCACGAGTTGATTCAACATTCGGTTGGGTCAGTGCCAAAACGTGTAAATTGACTGCATTTTGGTGAGAATTTTGCTAGAAATCCTTAATTACTTGAGAAATTTACAGAATGGTCCCCAAACTTTGGATTTCTTTGTAAATTTACCCCTTTGCATCTGTTTTCTTGGTAATTGACCCTTAACCTTAATTTAGGTTTTCAATTTTTTTTTGAGCGGCTTAATAAATTAATTAATTTGAGATTATTTTGACATTTAAATATTCTAAGGACCTAAATAAATTATGAAGACATTAAAATTAAGTCCAAAACATTATAAAAATTATTAAATAAATTTAATTTGAGTATAAAAATATCCAGAGACTAAATTATTGATAAAAATATTAAATTAGACATTTTAATAAAGGAAAATTAAAATGGATCCAATTTATTAATTAATAATGATGACTTAAATATGTGTTGAATATGTGTTGAACAGCAATTGAACTGAAGTTGAATTAAAGTTGAAGTGTTTTAAAATTTTTGTTTTTGCATATTTTAGTTAGTAAGAGTCTTTTTTTGCTATTGTTGGATGGTTTATATAACTCGTAGGTTGTTGAATATGTATTGAACAACTGTTGAATTGAAGTTGGATCAATGTTGAATCTGTGTTGAACAACTGCTAAATCGAAGTTGAATCAATGTTGAATGTGTGCTGAACAATTGTTAAATCGAAGTTAAATTGTTTCATAATTCTTGTATTTGCATATTTTAGTTAGTAAGAGTCTTTTATATTATTTTAGGTTCATTTTTAGAACTCCTAGTTTGTTAAATATGTGTTGAACAACTGCTGGACCGAAGTTAAATCAAATTTGAATTATTTCCAAAATTCTTGATTTTGCATATTTTAGTCAATAAAAGTCTTTTTTGTTGTTATTGGTTGGTTTTTATGACTCGTAGGTTGTTGAATATATGTTGAACAATTGTTGAATCGAAGTTGAATCAATGTTGAATGTGTGTTGAACAATTGTTGAATCGAAGTTGAATTATTTCATAATTCTTGCTTTTGTATATTTTAGTTAGTAAGAGTATTTTTTTGTTATTTTAGGTTCGGTTTTAGAACTTATAGCCTGTTAAATATGTGTTGAACAAATGTTAAACCGAAGTTGAATCAAAGTTGAATTGTTTCCAAAATTCTTATTTTTGCATATTTTAGCTAGTTAAAGTCTTTTTTGTTATTATTGCTTGGCTTTTATGACTCGTATGTTGTTGAATATATGTTGAATCGAAGTTGAATCAATGTTGAACGTAAGTTGAACAATTATTGATTCAAAGTTGAATTGTTTCCTAATTCTTATTTTTGCATATTTTAATTAGTAAGAGTCTTTTCTATTGTTTTAGGTTCGTTTTTAGAACGCGTAGCTTGTTTAATATGTGTTGAACAGCTGTTGGATCGAAGTTGAATCAAAGTTGAATTGTTTCAAAATTCTTATTTTTGCATATTTTAGTTAGTAAGAGTCTTTTATACAACCTCCGTCTTTTAGATTTATTTACACTTTTTTAGGGTTGAGTAGATTCAAGTTTGGTGTTGATAGTTTGATGGATTGGGTTAATTAGATTAAAATATTATTTATATATTATTAAACTACAGTAATCATACTTTATAACTAACCTAAACTTACTTTAATCTACCAAACCCAACACATCAAACTATCAACACCAAACTATCAACACCAAACTTCAACCTAAGCATGCTGTTTGAAATGTAAAGAATTCAAAAAGACGGAGGTAGTACTATTTTAGGTTTGTTTTTAGAACTCATAGGTTGTTGAATAGGTGTTAAATTAAAGTTGAATATGTGTTGAATTAAAGTTGAATATGTGTTGAATACTTGTTGAATCAAAGTTGAATTGTTTCCAAAATTCTTATTTTT
>CATIWJ010120404.1:0-11349 GCA_949640765.1 Croton laevigatus | reverse complement strand
GACTAAAATAATAAATTACCTGATTAAAGAATGGCCAAGTTTCCATGTTTTGAGCTCTTAGAGTATCCACATTAATTGCTTGGTAGATTTTTCCATTTGGTCTTAACAATTTTGGCCTCTGTTTCAAGAATAGGCCAAATTTTTAGTATTTTGATTGATTCATAACATTAATATGTCCATATAGCAATTTAATCGCGATTATGTTGTATAAACTTCTTTCTAATGCTTACAAAGAAAATTACAAAATATAATCACGATTACAGCGAATCAAAATGTTGTCTAAATTCTACTTTTAAGTAACATTTGAACTTCAAAACAATGATTTTAGGAGAATTCTAAAATAATGTGTGGTACGCTCTCCTGCAATATAGTTATTGCGATTATGTTGCTTGACATGCAAGAAGTGCAACGTTAATGATGCATGTCTAACACTGCAAACGGCTCGATAAATAATCACTCGAGCTCTCTCGTTTAATAAACGAGCCGAGCTTGAACTCAACATTCAAGCTCATTAAATAAAAGAGTCAAGTTTGAACTTAATTTTTGAGCTCATCAAATAAACGAACCGAGTTTGAATAGGCCAATGTTTGACTCGACTTGGCTCGTTAAATATAACAAACATGCCGAGCTCGAGCTCAATTTTCGAGCTCATCAAATAAACGAGCTGAGCTTGAACAGTACAATTTTCGACTATGCTTGTTTACCACCTATGCATGTCAAGTAATAAATAATCGCGACTACATCCATTGCAACGAACCAAATTGTGTAAATAAATACAAATTGCGAAATAAATTCAAAACCTTAGTTTGAAGAACCGATTGAGAAGTTGTATATATAAGCTCCCATTTTCCATTCAGTAAATTAGACTTCAAAGGTTCCTTTACTTTATTCACTGCCTCCAGTTTTCGAGCAATCTAATTTAAAAAAAAAAAGTAAAAAAATTATTAATTATAGTTACACCTAAATTAACCAAGATCAAGAAGTAATGATAATAATAATAACAATAACCTCATCAACACGTTCTTGATCTTCCGGCGTAGCCTCAGCGCCTCGATCAAGAGGAGATATTACATCGAATAATTCTTGTTTAAGGTTGTTGATGACTTCTTTGTTATCTTTTGTTAAAAAACCTTGAAAAAAGGAAACTCTGGTCCGCCATTTCCAAGAATTAACTGTGGTGTCCTTGTTAGAGCTTATGATCTGATTAATATGTGTATTGGGTTTTGAAGGGAAAGAAAGAGATTTTGATGATGATGATAAGAGAATAGTTTGTGTAGGTTGAGAAGTGATGAAAAGTTCAGTTGAGGTGGGAAGTGTTTTTATTTGATTAGCAGCGGTGGCGGCCATTTGTGTTGGCGTTACTTACGCCGCAATCTGTGGTGGGGTGGTGGTGGTGGAGCTCCTTTTATCTTTGTTTCATGCTGATTTTTATTTATCTCTAAATTTTTTTCCAGTTTGTGGATAAGGAGCCTAGTTCTTTATCCTTAACACACGTGTCTTTAGAATAAGACATTTTGGGAAAATTTTTCGAAATATTTAAAATATATTTATTTTAAAAAGAAAAAATCGACAACTTTCATACTTAGATTTTAGAACCTCAACTGCTAATCACATAGATTTTTTTTTTTTCCCTTGAAGAGTGCTAATCACATAGATTAACTAGTAGAATTATTCTAGTTAATTCAGATTACTCCAACATTCTGGAAATCGAATCAAGTAGATCAATTGGCAGAATTAGTTAATTCATATTACTTGACACCCATAATTTAGTAACTGAAAACAGGATCATATAAATCAACTTGCAGAATCATTCTAGTTAATTCAGATTACTTGATGACATCCATAATTTGGTGATCGGAAAACGGACTACTGCTAATAAGTTTTGATAATATAATTTTTCCTTTAAGGTCTTTTTGGCCTAACATGTATTATGTATTGTAATCATAGCAAAATGAGGAAATAATTCAATTCTCACATAAACAAACATATCCAATCATCCAAATTTTGTAGCTTTATTAATTTTAGCTCTCTCAAAGTTTCAAAATTCACTGTAATGAAACATTTTACAGGAAGTAAAGTATATGTATATATATACAGATACAGAAAAAAAAAAAAAAATACGTAACATATTTGCTTGCATAATCTTAAAGGCTTGAAGAAATAGCCAAAGAAGCAAAACTGTGTTTCTGTAACTTATTTATGCAACAAATGAAGCAAGCTTTTTGATCCTATAGTTATTGAAACCCAGTTACAATACTGCAATGTAATCGATGAATCAAATGGGGACACGATAAGAAGGATCGACCATTATTAAGATGAATAAATTTCCCTTGTCTCCCCTGGAAATTCTGTTCACAAAAAAATTGAGTATGTTTATGTTGAAGAATGCAAGCAACTTTCTGCTAACAATAGCAGAACCAAAAATGTAGCTCCGAAGATAAATTTCGCAGATGAAACATGTAATCTTTGTTCTGGCTAATCATGCATCTTACTGATTTTAACAAAAGAACAGGAACTATCAGACGGTTATTAGGGATCGAACAGATTCCATTTTATAGAAATGTTCTACAGTTCAATTCAAGTCTTTGGAAACAGAATAATGTCAAGTCAAACTCACCGCAATTCTTCATCCAAATATGTGATTTCCAACTCTCCACGAGCTCTTCCAGGTGCCTTAACTGGTATCTGGAAACAATAACAAATAAAAAATTTCATGATTTTAAATTAAATTCAAATTCATGAGTATCATCAATTTAGAAATGGACAAATGCTGTAATTATCTCGTGGTAACAACATCACTTACAAGACTTGCAATCTTGAATTTGTCAAATTGGACAGCAACTTTTTTTGCATTCAAAGGGGTTAAATCTGCTGTTACCTACAATGTGTCACTATCAGTTGACAAGCAAATGATATTGCTAGAAAAAAAAGAATCAATTATCGTGAATTTTGGACGGAAATCTGAGAGAGTAGATGGAATATGGGGATGAAAAATTCTTACCTTGACTCAAAAAGATGTCCTTTGCTTCTATCAGAAAAACATATTGCAAAAGAATATGAACAGAAGAGATTGCTGAAGGAAAGCAAAGAATCTATATTTGGTTGAAAAATTACCTGATTGAAGAATGGAAAAGATTCCATATTCTGTGCTCTAAGTGTATCAGCATTAATTGCTTGGTAGTTTGTTTTAGATCTTAAGAATTTGGGCCTCTGCATAGCATTATTTTTTCAAGCTATATAATCAGTTCATGCAGAAAATACAAATGGAAGTGATCAGCAATATAATATTCAAAAATAAAAAAAAAAAAGAAAGGAAGAAAAGTATGTCCGGTTCACTAAGCTCTTGCTATGCACAGGATCCGGGAAAGGGTCAAATCACTTTAGGTCAACCTTACCCTACATTTCTGCAAGAGATTGTTTCCATCCACAACTCAAAAGCATGACCTCATGGTAATACAGGAACAACCTACGGGTGTGCCAAATGCAGCGAAAGCAACTACTACTATATATTAATACTTAGTGGGCGTTTGGATCGATAGAATGCGAAATTAATGGAATTTGTAAAATCCATTGGAAGTAAAACTAATGGATTGTCAAATGAATGAAATTTCAAATTGTCTAAAGAATATATACAATATAAATAATAAAATGATGGAATTGATGAAATCCCAATCTCTTATGTGAGATATCGCATTCCATCAAAATGATGGAATTAAGGCTACCATCAAAATGAAGGAATTAAGGCTACAATGATGCTAAAGGTTTCATGGATTGTATCATTTTTCTCAAACAAACAACTGAACTCAATGATTCTGGGGATCGTTTACAATCCACTATCAAACTACCATTAGTGATACATATCAAAACTTTAAAAAAAAAAAAACCGAAAAAATGGAACGAAATTGCAAGATAATTCAGGTTACCTGAGTTTGCAAAATTGATTGTGAAGTAGTGTAAATAAGCTCCCATTTCCCATTTAGTAAACTAGACTTGAGTGGCTCTTTCGTTGGATTAACTGCTTCAAGTTGGCGAGCAATCTAATACACAAATTGGAAAATGGCAAAAACAATAAAAATGTAAACTTTTCAATCAAAATTTCAGAAATCTAAATCAACGTTCTGGTTTAGTCACCCTGGAAATATGATGGGAATGGACTGCAAGTTTAAATACCAAAAAAATCGTACTACGTATTTCATTTTTAGTGTACTTTTTCAAATAACAAAATAACATTTGTTAGTGTGTGATTATCCAAGCGGTGAAGGCACCCTACACTTGGGCCAAAGCGCCTGGGATTGAATCCACATCTAACCCTTTCCCTTCCGCCTCCCCCAGTGTATCCAAGTTATAAAATAAAATAAAATTTGTTGGTTTGTTGACTAGAATTATACTAATATATACCCATTTCAGCATAAACTACAGTTATTCAAATATAATACTATAAAATTCCTTTCTTGAATTGCAATCCTAAAACCCAAATCAAATGTAGGAGGGAAAATCCAACTGGCGTTGGCTTAGGTCCTAATTTTAAATTCAGTTTAATAATAAATAAATAATAAACCAACCTCATCCACCCTCTGCTGGTCTTCAGGAGAGGCATCAGCTCCACGATCAAGAGGAGCAATTGTCTCAAAAAGCTCTTCCTTAAGGACCTTAGCATCTTTACCCCGTTTTAAAAAAGCAGGAAAGAAAGAAACTTTAGCTCTCCATTTATCAAAGTTCGGATTTTTGTTGCTTGAAAGGTTCAAGAAATGGGTTTGGTTGTTATTATCAGTAAGTTTAGAAGAGAACTTAAAATTTTGAACTCTGGGGATTGATAAGTTAGTGGAGAATTGAGAGACACTGAAGATTGAAACAGAGTTTTGAGAAGATAAGGCCATTTTTATGGTTAGTGTTTTTCCTTCCTTCCTTCCTTCTAGGAGAGCTTAAAGTTGGGACTTTTTTCTAACAGGCAGCAGTTAAAGACATGGTTAGTGCTGAACCACGAGATTAATGCACTATATGAACGACGTCGTTTCAATGTGGCCTAACTAAAGACTGATAAAGTTGAGCAATGAGAACCCAGATGGAAAACATGGCCAAACTCACTGCCAATTGTCTAGTTTGTCGTTATCCTAGCAATGGTTATTCTATTCTATTTTGCTTCCTAGCAATGGTTATTCTATTCTATTTTGCTTTCTACGTTCTTCCACTTTTGTTTTGTTGTCATAACTCATGAACTCAAAGCTTGAATCTTGAATATTCAAAAGAGGAATCTTGTTAGAAAGGAAGATGCTTTCTAAATTCCCAGTTACCCAATTGAAAGAAGCTGTACCAGCAATACCCACTTCTTTGCTTTTGATTCAAAAAGATTTTTGCAAGTTTGGATACTCTCCTTTCAGTTCATCTGACCGCAGGTTGAGGTTTAAGCTTGTTGGCCAGTCTCTTGGGGACAGATGGAAGCTCAGAGACATTGATACTAGTAAGATTTTAGCCTTTTTTACTTAAGAATTTTCGTACTTCTCTACAAATGTTTTACTTTAAGGAGGTACCTAATCACTTTTAGATTTACAGAAGTTGTTTGGGAAGGTGTTGAATGAATATCGAATTCTCAATAACTAGGAAATTGATTCTAAAAGGTCACATATCAAAACCCAGAAGCTAATGTTTGCCCCATGATAAATAATGGAATTTTTTAAAACAAATAGTTTTAATTAGCCATTTAGAAGGATTGGCCTTGAGCAAAAAAGAACATGGAGAGAATTCAGTTCTACCATAGCTAGCTGTTAAAGGATTGTCATATGTGTATTTGTAATTAATATTTAGTCCAAAATAGTATTGGTAGCTATAAGGGTTCCTGCCATTTTGATGTGATGAAGTTAATTATTTAGTTATAATGTTACCAGGTTTATCTATGCTGTTTTTAATTTGTTTATTTCTCTTGCTATATGATTTTTGAAACCATTGTGCTACTATACTCAATTGGTCTATGTTGGATTTGACAAATTCATATTGGTTAACCCTCCTTTTCTTTTGTTCTCTAAATATATTGCCAATATCGAGCTGTGCGGATATTATAGTGTCTGTGAACTGGAATGAATTGTATCATTTAAAATATGCTGAAGGACTTCAACCTAAATTCAAGAGCATTTTATTGATTCTTTTGGTTTTCTTTATCTTTCTGCAATCACTTGACAGAGGCAGTCCAAGAAAGAGTCAATTCATGGTTATCTAAGACCCAAAATCTTTTGAATGAGGTGACTTTGCCACTGGTAAACTCTGGCCAGAGCAGGAAGCCTGATCGTAGAACTACATTTGATGCTCCAGAGCTAGAAGAAATATTTATGGCTGAACAGACTATTCATAGTAACACACCAAATGGAGTTCTCTCACTAGCTGCTGTAGTGTCTATTGAGCAATTTAGCAGGTACAAATTTCGGTCTATATGGTAATTCTGTTTGCAATTTCTATTGTTATATGAATCCAAAATAGATCTTGGAGGTATTTATCTTCAAAATCTAATGCTTGATTTTTTCCCAGTTAGACCTTCCCAAGTATCTGCAGCCATATTTTCCTAGTGGCCTGCTATGTTTCAAAGTTTATGATAGGTATTCAGATACTTAGATAATTGACCATTCTTGCCCTTCTTTATTTCCAATAATGTGTCATAAGAATGATTTTCTTTGTGGTTGCTGCTTAATATTATAGCTATATGACTGATTAAAGAATTTTGATTCAATTTTGGAATAAGATTTGCAGGATGAACGGATTGACCGGTTATAAAATGCAGAAGATATTTAAAGCACTTGTCTCTGAATCTGTTTACAATGATGCCCGCAATTTGGTAGAGTATTGCTGCTTTAGATTCTTGTCAAGGGATAGTGCTGCTATCCATCCCTGTCTCAAGGTTTGTGGAGTTTAGTATTTGAGATTATTTTTGAAATTTATCAGTTTAATTGTGTTGTATTTGAGAATTTTTATTTGAAAGTTTGTTATGTTTTTTTGTTTTTGGGTTATTTCGTTGTTCCATTTTATTTGACATTCATAATTTGTTTCAGGAACCAGCATTCCAGCAACTAATTTTTATAACGATGCTTGCCTGGGAGAATCCTTATCACAAAGGAAATGGTTCTGAAAAAGCTTCTCTTCAGGTTTAATTCCTCCCCTTCATTTGAGGATGCCTCTTGTAGCATATGATATTGAGCTCTTGTACCCTGTGAATTCACTAGAAATGGATACGATATATATAGATAGGCTCTTGTACTATGTAAATGATTTAAGCAAGAAAACGAATGACCGCCTAATTTTCGTCTGATTAGGTTCTTCAGGTAGTCAAAACAATCTTTGCCTTGGTAACGGAAGTCATGAAAAATGAATTTTATTTGTTCACCTCTTTGATTCACTTGATGCTCCTCCTTATTGTTTGGTTCTTTGGAAATCAGAACTATTAGAACAACGATAATTTTGAACTAATCACTTTTTGAGTCGAGATTTGAGACTTCAGGTATCAAGATTAATGCATTTGTTGTTGGCACTGAAGGGGAAGCTTGTTGGAGAAGAGGCTTTCGTACGTATTGCTCCTGCTATTTCAGGTGTGGCTGATCACTCCACAGCACATAACCTTTTCAAGGCTCTTGTTGGGGATGAAAAAGGCCTCTCTTTGGCCTGTTGGTTAACTTATGTTGATGAACTTCTCAAGTGAGTTTCATGATATCCTTATAATGACATTTTGCTTGTGGATTAATGTTATTTTTGTATAATGGTTCACATCAATAATGTGTATGAAAGAATTTGTGATTATGTTTAGCAAATTGTTATTAGTAAGAGAGATGCGATCAACCTTCTCACTTTTCTGTTTTTAAGTTTCCCTCGTTCTGCATAATTGATGAACATTTTATTGAATGTTTTCTTTTCTCATATATAATTTTGCGAGCTCAGTTCCTACTGATTTTAGCGTAGGGTGCATGAAGGACGGGAATCATACCAGAATTGTGAATTTCTCATGCTTTCGAAGGAGAGAATTTTATGCATTGGTTCTAGCAGGAAGCGTCCTGTTCTAAAATGGGAGAATAACATGGCGTGGCCAGGAAAGGTTACTTTAACTGATAAAGCACTCTATTTTGAGGTATTTACCATCTGCAATATTTTGTGATTTTATGTTAAACCTCTGAATTATTTGTTTCGGAAATCATACCGTACCAGTCTTGCAGGCTGTTGGCTTGACCAAGCAGAAAGATCCAATAAGGTTTGATCTTACTAGAAGTGGAATGCAGGTTGAGAAAACAAAAGTTGGACCTTTGGGCTTTGTACTTTTTGATTCTGCCGTATCCATATCATCTGGTCCCAAGTGAGTGAGATTCTCTGAGCCTTTCTAGCTGTTGGTAGATTCAATATAATGTCTTTAGTTGGCTCTTATTGTTCTACTTGTTAATTAATGTCCATAAAGATCATTTACATCAACAAGTGAAATTAAAGAACAGAAACAAAATGCAGAAACTTGCTGATGCAAAGTTTTATAATCACTTTGTTAGTTCATAAAATTCTTTTCTTTTCAGATCAGAGACATGGGTGCTAGAATTTGTCGACTTGGGAGGTGACTTGAGAAGAGATGTTTGGCATGCATTTATAAATGAAATTATTTCTCTACATAAGTTCATCCGTGAATTTGGACCAGAAGAAAGCAATCCATCAATATCTCAAGTATATGGTTCCCAGAAAGGGAAGGATAGGGCTATTACCAGTGCAACTAATAGCATTACTAGACTTCAGGCCCTTCAATTTATGCGAAAGTTGCTAGAGGATCCTCTAAAACTTGTTCAATTTTCATATTTACGAAAAGCACCTTACGGAGACATTGTTTATCAAACTCTAGCTGTAAATTACTGGGGTGGACCTTTAGTTAAAAGAGCTACTGAAGCAGAATACCAACCGGCACAAGGAGCGAGGCCTTCTGATGGGTTAATGGAAATTAGTAATAATGTATTTGACATAGATGGAAGTGTTTACTTGCAGAAGTGGATGAAGTCTCCGTCTTGGACTTCCACTGCTTCCATTAACTTCTGGAAGAACTCTTCAGCAAAGCAAGGTGTTGTATTAAGTAAAGATCTTGTTGTTGCGGATGCAAGTCTTGTTGAGAAAGCAATGATGACATGCAAAGAAAAATACCATGTGGTTGAAAAAACTCAAGCAACAATTGATGCGGCAACATTAGAAGGGATTCCTAGCAACATTGATCTTTTCAAGGTTTGACTACTTTGATTTCCATCAACTTTTCTTGTTCTTTGTGAGTTTTTTTTTTGGGTTGATTCATGGTATCATGCTTGCTCTGTTTCTTTATTTTACTTCAGGTTAATCTTTAATGGAAGTAAATGATTATTATTTAATCTTATCTTGATGCAGGAGCTTGTATTTCCTCTGACAATGATTGCAAAGAATTTCGAAAAACTGAGACGCTGGGAGGAGCCGCATTTGACCATATCTTTTCTTGCTTTTGCATATTCAGTTATTTTCAGGTAGGTTGACTGCTTCAGACAAATTGTTCATAACAGCAACTTTTTGGCTTTTTCTTGTAAACTTATTAGCCATTTGTTTTTGCTTCATTTATTTTCATATGATGTTGTAAGAGCGAACAACTTTCTGTTTCAGAAATTTGCTGCCATATGTATTTCCGGCGACATTGATGATTTTGGCAGCTGGGATGTTAACATTGAAGGGGCTTAAGGAGCAAGGTCGGCTGGGAAGATCCTTCGGAAAAGTTACTATCCGTGATCAACCACCTTCAAACACCATTCAAAAGATTATAGCTGTAAAAGATGCCATGCGAGATGTTGAAAATTACCTTCAGAATCTGAATGTTGCTCTTCTGAAATTCCGGACTGTTATTCTTTCAGGTCATCCTCAGGTATGTTATATTGTCTTTCCGTTATGTTCCATGCAGGCCTGGCCAAATAAGGTTCAACTATTGAACCCTCAGAAACCCTAACTGTTGGAGGGACGGTTCTAGTTCCACCAAATTTAGAACCTTAACCGTTTTGGTAACTTTTCGGAACCAGAAGTTCTAACCGGCGGTTTGAACTGTTTGGAACCGGCGGTTCCAATAGATATTTGGAGTGTTTCAACAAATTTAAAATTTTTCACAAAAAATACAAAAGTACCACTCAAGAACTGGACAGAGAACCAAAGAACTGTTTGGAACAGTTGTTTGAAGAACTGGAACCGTGAACCGGTGGTTCCAAAACCATCCAAGAATAGTTGGCCAGCGTTCGGTTCCTGTTCCACCATTTCCAGAACTGTGAACCAGTGTTCTGAAACCGTGGCCAGGCCCAGTTCGATGAATTATGTTCTTGTATCACTTCAAATTTGTGTATCTGTTTTTTGCATTTTGAATCTTGTTAGGTAACGACTGAGGTTGCGCTGGTTCTTTTAGCTTCTGCAACCATTCTTCTTACTGTACCTTTCAAGTATGTTGCTGCTTTTGTTCTTTTTGATCTCTTCACTCGGGAGCTCGCATTTCGAAAGGAAATGGTTAAAAAGTTCATAACTTTTCTTAAAGAGCGGTGGGATATGATACCGGCAGCTCCTGTAGTTGTTTTACCTTATGAATATGAGTCAACATCGGCAAATCAAAAGGAGAAAATCAATAATAAAAGATCAGAAAAAAAAAAGAAGCAAACTTCGGATAATTTGTGACATACCATCTAATTTATGGTCATCCAATCTGCTTTTGTTCTGGTTAGAGAGGAAAGGGGTGGCAGAAAATGCAGGGAAGGCTGGCGGGGTTATGCAGAAATCCATATTTATCGAAATTTTATTAAATAATACAAAGATGAATTCAAGAACAATATCCAATTTTCATTGAAGAGGTGGTATCTTATTCTGAACACAGTATGACAATATCATACGATCCATCATTTCTTCATGAATAGGTGATAAGCGATCTTTACTGATTTGGGATACTGTAGAATCAAGAATCGAGGTAAGCTTCATGAAAATTTCTTTTGTGTTGCTGATTTCTTCTTTTGATTGTGCAATTGACATACATTTCCTTTTAAAAACTTTTGCAGTTTGATGCTGTACATATGAATATAGTTCTGTTGCCATTCTGTAAGTTGTTACCACCATCCCAACTCATAACTTAGTAAATAGTATAAATTGGATGTTATGAAAAATCCCTTTATAATATAAAATGTTAATCATAACTTACTATAAATTGGATGTTTTGAAAAAATCCCTTTATAATATAAAATGTTACAGATTCTGAGAACCATAGGCTCATAATTTATGTTTTTTTCATTATATCATAATTTATGTTGATGCATGATATTATGGTTATCTTCGGCAATAATTTTTTGAAGTAGCTAAACATTTTTTTTT
>CATIWJ010120398.1:0-14452 GCA_949640765.1 Croton laevigatus | reverse complement strand
AACATATTTTATTTTTCTAAGTTTTATCCGGTTTAACCGCCCAGGAACGGCTAAACCAATGCTCTGATACCACTAAATGTAGCACCCCTTAATCCGACCGTTTACGGTCGAACCAAGATGTGCCACATTACATATTACATGGTATACAGCTCATATCTTTACAATTTATTAAAATGTAATTTACATAATTTACAGCATAAAAATTTTGCTTCTAGCTTCCTTCTTTATTTCTCAATTTAACGTCACAGTATATGCCTTGTTAAGTAATTCTGGTGAGCCTGATACTATTTGATTGTATTTATTCTTCTTGCATCTTTCTGAAAACCTACAAGTTTAGAATGAACCAAAACTTGCTGAGTGATTTCGCTCAGTAGATACTTTTAACCATAAAATAACAATAATAATATTTTCATGTAATTAAAATATACATGCAATAATTAATCTTTTAATGAAAATAATTCAATGATAAATATTAAAATAGTAATCCACTCATTTGAAATAAATAATAAATAACACAATATTAAATTTACTTGTTTGAATTAATCAAGTGGCTCTACTAGGACTCTGGTGAACACAGGGATAAAACTACTGTATTTACTATAGAGTTCCGTATAGCTCTTCGGAGTTTCGGATAACTCTAGGGGTCTTAGATGACCCTTACATTGACCTAAAGTCAATTATTATATTAATGGCCAGATCCAAATCATTCAAACGTACCGAATCCCTGATCGCAGGCTCTATTCGGTAATACCCCAAAGTCTGACTATTTTTAAAGTCTAACTTAGTTGGTCGCAGTACTGCTACAGTATATGATGCATCACACCCTTATCACACTAGTTCACTTACCTAAGTAGAGCAAAATATTTATTTCTGAAGTACTTTCTCAATTCCATTCCAAATCACAAGTATAACACAAATATATTCCAAATTATAATTTAATCATAAATCATAGATATTTTTTGCATCACAATTTATATAAATTATTTCCAAATCACAAATAGTATATTTTTTTCTAATCACCAATTAAATATCAAAATATCGAATTTCATGAAATTTATAATAATTAATAGCAAATTTCAATGCATGCAATTTTAAGAAAATATATTGATATTTTCTTAGTTAAAGTATCAAACCTGATTTTTAACGGTCTCCGTTATTTAACAGACCCTTTTTAGTTTCGTCTCTTCCTTTCTCTATTTGAACAGAACTAATATTATTAATAATATATATATCTGTAAGAAAATATTATCCGAATATTTTTCTCTAAATGTCTCCTTTTTATTTCTACATATTTTCCATACTAAGTGTTCAAATATTACTAATTTAGTCTCTAATTATTTTTATATCAACTTCATTAATTTAATTAATTTTATAGTAGTCCAATTTTATTCTTTTAGTGTCCAAATACTCTATTCTAAATATACTCCATTTAATTTCTATCTAATTTATTTTCAATAACCATTATTTAAATTCCTTTTTATTTTCTATATATAAAATATATAAATATTAGCTAATTAAGTCTAATCATAATTTATATACATACAAATATATATTTTTAGCAGTAAATATAATACCTACTATTTTTATTTATAAATCTACTCTTTCTATTTCCCATTTTTTAATCATTAACATCCAAATAATTTAAATCTAGTCTATAAATATTTTTATACAAAAATTAAGTCAATTTAATTAATCATCATAGTTTCATATTTATTTTTATAGTCTAAATAATTTATTTGAGTCCCTAAATATATTTAATTTCAAAATAAACTCATTTTATTTAATTAAATAGGCTGTTGGATGAGTTTGTAAGCAAAATAAAAGTTCAGGGGTCAATTACCTACACGGAGGGACTTGATTGAAAACCATCAGAAACTTATGTGGGGCGCGGCGTAAATATTAGGAAGTTAAGGCGCCGATGCGGAAGAAGGTAAGTGAAGCGGCGTCGTTTTTGCCGATCAGGAAGTCACCCTAGCTGAAATCAAGACGGTGCCGTTCAAATGTTAAGCGGTACCGTTTCAAGGCTAACCGAACCAACTCGTTGAATCGACTCGAGCTGACCGAACCGAAAACCCAAGTCGAACCGCGTCTTCTCCCTCGTTATTTTCTGCAACTCCGCCACTATTCACCGTTTTCCTCAGAATTTTCAGACTGCCGTTTCTCCGATCTCCAGCCACCAAACTCGACAAACCACCTATCAAACTTCTCCTCTTCTTACCTCCGACATTCTCGTTGCTACAGAACGGACGGACGGTGGCTAGATTTTGAACAATATGTATTTGAATATTTCAGGTGTTTTTATGATTTATGAAAACCCAGCTGGAAAAATCAACTTTCGGCCACCCACCGACGTGTTTCTTGTGTTGAACAAACTCTACTCGATTCGAGGAGATGATTTCTGCGTTTAGTTTTTAAATTTATTGTAGGATAGTAACAATAGCATAATATTTTCCTTCCTCTGTTTCATTTCAAATTTTCAGAGTATTTTTTTCATTCTTTCCTTTCTTTTGATTTTCTGTCTCCTTTAACTTAGCTAAAATACACCACACTCCATCACTCTTTCCTCATTCAACACCTACCTTGCCGCACATCATGACTCTATTTCCTTCACTAATTTCTCCGCACATCATGACTCTATTTCCTTCACTAATTTCTTTCTTTTCTGCTATTTTATTTGACCATATGCTTTTGTTGAATTGTGGATGTGAATTTATTGGCCGTATAAACTATTATCAATGTTCCAATATTTCTGCTGCATTTTATTCAATTCTTTTAGTCTACTACTTTGAATGGAAAAATATCATCTGTTTCTTCCTTTGTTTTTTTCATGTCAATTTTCAACAAAAACTACGTATAATTATTTGATATTACTATTTGGCACTATTCATAATATATTTTTCGGTAATGTAAAAATTAACGGACCGCGCTGTTGGATTCGTTATATTTTTCTGGTCGTCGTGATATATTTACTTTTCAAAATAATTACACGGATGATGTACTTCTATCGGACTGGCTAGACTGCTAATAAAATTCTGTCTTATTTACATATAAGATAAATTACTATAATATCCTTAACTATTCTTCTTATTTACTTAAATACTATTTGTTGATAAACATCCTTTTAAAATAATTTATTTATTTATTTTATCATTATTATTGTTATTATTATTTTTACATAAATTTTTTTTAATTTAAAATTGATATTTCAAAAATTAGGGTGTTACATAATTGTTTAAATAAATAGTTGATGTTTGTAATAGTTGTTTACAAAAGGCGACAAACTATATACTACAAGAATTAGGCAATGTTCGGCAACAATGATGAGGTGAACTTGAGTCAAAAAAACTAAATACTAAACTTTGTCGTTTGATTATGCAGTGTTCTTAATAGTGTTTAGTGGTGGAATGAGTAGTTTGTGAAACGTTAACCCCTCTAACGTTTAGTGTTTACTGTTTAACATTTCAATACGGATAAATTTCATTTACATTTCTATCCTCTTAATTATTTTTATCCAAAATCATAAAAAGTTATAAAATTAAAAATAAACAATCAAAATTACGTAAAGTTAATATCGTTATTCTTGATTTTGCGTGATATATTAACTATCCAATTAACTATTTTTTAACAAAAAAATATTATTTGATTATATAAACATCACAATATTATTTTAAAAAATATACTTTCGAGAAAGAAATACTACTTCCATTCCAAAACTATTAAGATTTTTACTATTCACCTTTTTTTTCTATACTTTTCTTCTTATTCTACCTTTAAAAGTAATCAACTCACATCCACTTATTATAAAAGTGGACTCAACATGCACTAAAAACAAATTACATTCACTATAAGACAAATGGCAAAATCGTCTTACTTAAACCAAAAATACCAAAAGTCTTACTCATTATAGAACAATTATTTACTCTAAAATTTCAAGAATATTAGAACGAAGGTAATATATCATTTTTTAAAAAATACTATCTCCATTTTCAATTGTTTGAGACTTGTATCTGAAGGGTAGTTTTCAAAATATTGAGACTTTTAGTATATATGGGTATATTTGGACAATTTTAGGTCTTATTTTTTAGTGGGGAGAGGGAATAAAATAATGTTTATTTATGGGTGCTGTCAGCTTTGTGGAGAAGTGAGAGATGAGAGAGGAAGGTCTGACTGACATGTGCCCAAGCGCTCTCATATGAGAGAGGAAGAGATAGAAAAGCACGTGAGTTCTTCAATAATCAATCTGAGTTACAGGTACAGTTAATATGGGTGCATTTATTTTCGCCTAATGTGGCCAACAGTCACAATCGTTGTATAATGGTGAAAAGTTGAAAGAAAATGCACCCAAAAAATTGAAAATGTTGAATACGGACTGATGAGGCAGGAAAGACAAGCTCATCAGGTCAATATTCTAACACAACCAGAATATGTCTCCAATTTTTGCTTTCTCTCTCTTCCCTTTGGGTACCACAATTCATAATGTCTCTTCAATTTTTGTCTTCTCTCTCTTCATTATGGGGCCTAATTTATGTTGCTTTTAGGAGTGTTTTGGTCAGATTTTTATGTATAAATTTTGTGGTTGAATAGTGTAAAGTCTTAAACAATTGAAAACGGAAATAGTATATATTTTTAATCATACTACCAAAGATCATATAATCGAAGGTTCTAATTTAGTAGTACATCCATTTTATTTATAAGAACAAATTTATGTTTTTATAAATATAAAAAATATTTTAACTAATATATTTTAGTAATTTATTTTTAAATATATCAATATTTATATTTTAAATATATTTTTATAATTATATAGAGTATATTTAAATAAATTAATAAAATATTGTAATTAATTATTTTAATTTTATAATATATATTTAAAATTAACTAATTAAGTTTTATTTTTAAATATATATGCATATAAAAATATTGCTAAAAGTGTGGTTAACATGGATTAAATGCGTCTGTTGATAATTCGGAATTTAGAGATGTAATAAAGGATTGTAGTATTTTTTTTTAATATAGGTATAAACTCACGCGCTCGAATGTGGATAGAAAGATTCGAACTAAATCCGTTAGGAGTCAAGGGCAAAAATCTTACCATTTTTACTGGTTCTAACGAAATGATTATAGTCAGGGACATAGCCAAGAATTAAGAGTGGGGATCCATTTTCTAAGTTCCAAGTATAATTTTATCATTTTTTGAAGCCCACTAATAATTATTGCAAAAAACAATAAAAACGTTCTTCTCCATCTCGAACTCAGGGCCAAAGCTTTAATTAGCACGCTCAACCACTGGACTACAAGTGGGACACAATTTATTTTCACTACTAATTATATATATTTTGAATAATTCATAGGTCTTGGTTAAAAAAAAAAGAATAATTCATAGGTCTAATGCCACCTTTAGTTTATATGTGGCTCCATCCTAATTATAGATTTCGCTTTCGAAACTTCCCAACGTTTTAATGTGTTAGCTTTCTAGACAAGAGAATGTGGTAGCTCACGCTGTTATCAAAGTATCTCATTATTATATTAGTCTTTCAGTCCTACATGTCTTTTATGCCTAGTAGCAATTTCCCTTTTGGATTTTCAAAAAGATTAAAAAAAAAAAAAAGATAAAGATTCAGGTCTTCATAAAAAGTTGAATGACCACCAAATTACAAAATAATTGGCTGACAATCCGCCATTATCAATTAAGTTAAAGGCTCTAATTTTATTACAGAAAAGTAAAAAGAAGCACACCTAAGTTTGATTGATTTGAGTTTCTTCTAAAAGAACACTCATTTTGTGCTACTTGCAACATATTCTAAAAAAACCAGTTTTTCTAAAAAAAATGTTATTATTTTTTTTAAATTATATGTTAAATTATTTTTATTTAATTTGAGATCAATTAAAAAATTATAATTTTAAAATTTAATTCTACTTTATGTATACATAAAATTTTATATGATTGCTTGTATGTTTTTTAGGCAATTTTAATGTTTGTAATTCCCTAAATATAAATGAGTTTGAAATTGGAAACCATGACAAATTGTGGGGTCCAACATTTGCGTAACAAGTGGCATATTTCTATCCCTAGAAAAAGATACAAAACACACATTGACATGACAAATGGCAAATCTGAACCGCAAATTTGATGCAGCGGGGTTCAAATGACTTCACGTGTACCTCTCCGCATCCAATAATATACGAGCCTATGCTTTTCACTAGTCACACAGCCTAGCCATAGAGAGTTCATGAGGCCCCACCAGCCTTTTTTGTTGCGATTTTTAATTTTTTTTTTTTGTCTGTTAATTGACGTTGTCGTTTATAAGACGTAATGCATACAGACGACATTTCAATTAAAAAGAAGTTCTTGGTTGATCTCGATGCATTGCGACGGAGGAAGAAGAGATATAGCGACTTGGATTATCCTGAAGGTTATAGAACATTACAAAGCCATCGTCACAGTTTTGACTTTGTTTGTAGTTTGTATTAATCTTTCGGCATCCCCTCCCTATATTTCATAAAACAATTAATAATTTTTCTTACCAATTTACAACAATTAATAATTACATTCTTATGTCTTGTATTAAAATCTCTTAAAGGAATACCAACAATTAATTGATTTGGCTGATAAATCGCTAGACCTTTTAAGTAAGATAGTTTAAATCCTAACGTTATGAATACAGAGAATTTGATTGGAATGGTCACCATTTTTAGTGTACGTTTGCAATACTAAAATTCAAACTAGTCGAGATTTATAATTAAATGTTCGTAAATACGGTGAAATTCAAAAAAAAAAAAAAATCTCAAAAAAATAGAATAAACAGTTTTTTTACTTCTAAATTACTACCTCCAATTTTTTCAATTGTTTACGTTTTCGTTTTTGGCAAATTTTTTCAATTGTTTACGTTTCCTTTTTGGGTAAGTAGGTTTAATTATTTATTATTATTTCTGTATTGGTATTGGTGAAAAAATAAGTGTTGTAAAGGGTTTATAATTGTTTATTATTATTTTGTATTGGTATTAGTGAAAAGTAGGGTTGTATTGGTATTTGTGTTTTTAGGGTGTAAAGAAATGAAAAAATTGAATGTAGTATATGGTATATTTATTTAGTTAAACTTAAAACATAAAATTAATAAATTTGAAGAATATTTTTAATTAGTTTAAAATGAAATAAGTATCTAAAATTTTCAATTAATTAAAGCAAATGAATTTGTGAAATATTTCATTTTTTTTACTTAAATTCAAGTTTTTTTTTTAAACGTAAATTCAATTATTTTTTGAAACTTAACAACATAGTCTAATGCAAGGAAATATATAAGAATTCAACATCAAAACGATGAAACAATAAAACATACACTACTTTTTCTTTTTGGCTTAAAAACATACACTACTTATACCTAAGGAGGCAAATGGTTAATTTTCAAACTTTGGGAGTTGTTTTATTCGGGTGTCAAATTTTCATTTTGTTACATTAAAGTACAAAAATTTCAATTTGCATTTCACCAAAATGCCTAAAAAGTTATCAATTTTTATTATATAAAAAATAGAAAAACGGTGACAACATGATATAAGTCTAGTACTAATAGTCTATCCTCATAGTAAATTTTTCATTTTCAAAAGAACATGTAAAAAATAAAATTGATAAAACATGTGTTCTTATCATATATTATGTGGAAAGTGACAATTCCCACGTTTTGAACAAATTATATAGGAGAGAGGAAGTATGTATGTATAGATCGCGACTCTCTACCTATTGTTAATGTTGGTCCGAAATTTTTAAATTTAGGTCAGGCATCCAATCCAAAATAAAATCATAAGCTAATTTGCCTTAGTATCAGTCAAATTGAATCACATGAAATAAACGGCGTCGCACTCGCATACTACCGTTTTTGCTTTTTTTCCCATACACTCGCTTACTACCTTATTTTAAAATGGAAAAACTTCCCTTCTCGCGTGTTCTATACAACTACTAAATGTAGGCCAAGCTCCAGAAGCTTCTCGGAATCGCCAGCTCCACCGTTGGATCGTATGATCTCTCCTCTTACTTAAGTTAATCTCTCTTATTTAAACCCTTCGCCTCCGCCAAATCTTCAATTACCTCGGAACAAAGCAAAGCAACCAACTGACAAAATCCCTCTCAATCAAGCCCACTAGCTCTTTCTGTCTCTCTCTGTTTAGTCCTCCTTTCACTTCTCAACCATCATGGCTCCCGAGCTTGTTCAGTCTGGTCTAAAACCCGCTGGATTCACCAAGCCTGCAACTTTGCCTACCCGGGCTTATGTCACTTTCTTGGCCGGCAATGGAGACTATATAAAAGGCGTGGTTGGGTTGGCCAAAGGCTTGCGGAAGGTGAAATCGGCTTACCCATTAGTAGTGGCCATTTTACCGGACGTTCCAGAGGAGCACAGGCAGATCCTGGTGTCTCAGGGCTGCATAGTCCGCGAGATCGAACCCGTTTACCCGCCAGATAATCAGACCCAGTTCGCTATGGCATACTATGTTATCAACTACTCCAAGCTCCGTATATGGGAGGTATGTGCATTTTGATAATCTCTGTTTTTTTACACGTGTTCTCATTATCTTTTTTAAGATTATTACGTGTCTATCTAGAGAAATCTGCTGTCAATAATGGTTTCTGTTTTATTATTACATACGACGACGTATTAATTGGTTTTTTTATTCTGGCATGCAGTTCGTTGAGTACAGCAAAATGATATATTTGGACGGAGACATACAGGTATTTGAAAACATTGACCATTTGTTTGACTTGCCCAATGGGTATTTCTATGCTGTAATGGACTGCTTCTGTGAGAAAACATGGAGCCACACTCTACAGTACAAGATCGGTTACTGCCAGCAGTGCCCTGACAGGGTCAAGTGGCCTGCTGAGATGGGCGAACCACCGGCTCTTTATTTCAACGCTGGGATGTTTGTTTTCGAGCCCAGCATTTTTACTTACCATGATCTGTTAAAAACGCTCGAGGTCACCACTCCTACCCCTTTTGCAGAGCAGGTAAACTCTTGTTTTCCATCTGCTGCTGACTTTAAAATAACTATTTTAAGACATTTGTCTGATTAATTAACAAGTTTTTGGAAATTTATGATCTGCGTTTTTCAGGACTTCTTGAATATGTACTTCAAGGACATTTACAAGCCACTGCCTTTGGTTTACAATCTTGTTCTAGCAATGTTGTGGCGTCACCCGGAGAACGTGGAGCTTGACAAGGTCAAAGTAGCACACTACTGTGCAGCGGTAAGTATTAGTATTTTTCATTGCAGTGACGTGAGTTAATTAATTTGGATTTATGACTGAATAAAATTATGGTTAATGATTGATTCAGGGGTCTAAGCCATGGAGATATACTGTTAAGGAGGAGAACATGCAGAGAGAAGACATAAAGATGCTGGTGAAGAAATGGTGGGACATTTATAATGATGAGTCGCTCGACTATAAGAAACCTGTAGGTGCGGAGGGTGATGGCGAGGCAGTGAACTTGCAGCCATTCATAGCGGCTCTCTCGGAGGCTGGTGCTGTTCAATACGTGACGGCCCCATCAGCTGCTTAAAGTTATGATTTTGTATTTCCGAGGAAGAGAAAAAAGCAAAGAATTGTAGATGTAGAAACCAGAGCCAGAAAAGAAAGAGATACAGTTGGGTTTCTTTTTCTACTGTGGATAAATGTTTGTTGTTTTGGTTTGGTTTGGTTTTCTTTTCTTTTATTTTTTCTTTTTCTTCTTTTTTTAAGTTTTTCTTTTTAACAAGTGTAGAACAAGATTATTCAATAGTAGGTGTGAACAGGAGGTCACTATTTGTAATTTCCAATTTTTTTTTTTTTTTTGGCCTTTTTGGTTTATGAAAGGACTTGTAACATCTAGAAAATGTGTACATCACAGTTTAAATTTTGTTCTTTCTGCCTCCCTTATAATCTTTGGCTTTTCCAAAAGTTTACCGGTACAACAATTAATTATCTTGCCACCACCGATGACCTGAAGTTAATTAGATTTTGGATTGTTCTTGAATTATCGTCCCAATTGTGATTAAAATTGTTGGTTAGATGATAAAGAAGTGTGTTTAAGGTTTAAGATTCTTCTCATTATTTTTTTTTAATCAAAAAATAAATATCTAATTCATTCATTTTGAACCATTTTTCAACACGCAAGATCAAATAAAACAATGAAAGATCAAATAATACAAAGCAGCTAGACCATTATATTCGAGTGAATTCATTAAGGCTTTAAACTCCAATGAGGAATCTAAATGAATCGGTATCCAGAAAATTATTAAAGCGTCCCAATAAACTCTTTGTGTTTCGCATTTAGAAGCCAATAAACAATCTTCCAACGTCAAATCCAACTCCAGAAAGAAACAATGTGAATCTTTTTAGTTTAATATTTGGCCAAAAGAAAATTAATAATAATATTTCTAAGAATTAGACGAGCGAAACGAGAAAAATTAAGTGAGTTAATAGGCTCATTTTATTGTATTTTTGTCCAAATATATTATTTTTATATGGAGAATTTGTTAGTTATAGGGAACTTTTAGTTGTTTCTCCGGTCCACGGCCACCACCATGAAGGCTGGTGTTGGCCGTTGGCTGTATTTGCACCCAAATCGTCGAAATTTTTCTGCCGTTTTTCGACGTGTTGCAGTGAGTATCATGTGCGGAGTTCAACACCATTAGATTCTTGACTAATTAATTATTTCTTTTGTTGTATAACTTTTTTTATCATAAAATTTGAGATTCAAAATTTTTTTTGAGTTTTTCCGTGAATTGAAGCTAATAAGGAAAATCAATTTGCACATTAGAATCAACTTCAAACTCTGGTTAAGGTGGTGTAAAATTTTTTGCCGTTAATGAAATTATGATTTTAATGAAGTTATGATTTTTCCGACGACTGACTGTTTTTTGTGATCGCAAATTTCTTTATTGGCGGTAGGAAAATGGAAAAACAATGAAAAAAGATTAAAGAACAAAAACATAAACAATGGTAAATAAATTAAAAATAATGGTAATCCGTGAAAATAACAGCAAACAAATAATAAACAGTAAATAAAAATGACGACTAATATAAAATACAGGGGATATTATAAAAAAAAGTTTCTATATTTTACAGCTTCTAACATTTTTTTCTTGTCTTTATTTTTTCGAACTAAAAGCTCTCTACTTTATTTTTTAGTTGACATTAACACACTTATTTCTATTTTTTCTGTTAAAATAACGGTATAAAGACTAAAATATAATTTTATGGGCCGTTTTGAAGAACACAAGAAATGAATGACTGTTTTTTAATTTTTACTTCTTTTTCAACCGATCCTCCGCCAGCCCATCACCATTGTCGCCACTACCTTCTTCTTCATCTCCGGTAACTGATCGATCGAGAGAGAGATAGAGGGAGAGAGATCAGTAGAGAGAGAAAACGAAAAGGAGAGAGAGGATGAAGGACTTTTTTTTAGTTTTCCGGCGCCTCCGGTGGTCCAACGACAGAAATAAGGGCAGATTTGGACTCCTTAAGGCGAGAGCTTTCAGATGATGCAGAGCTTACTACCGATCTGCTGCTAGAATGAAAAACGTGTTCAACGGTCAGAATTTTCCGGTGAGATTTCCGACAGCTTCCGGCCATTTTCCATCCAGTTTAAGGATATATTCTGAATCATCTAATTGTAAGCTTTGTTTTGATGTAAAGTTTGAATGATTTGGTTACCGGTTTTCAAAGTTCAGTTTTTCGGCGTCTGACAGATCGGATTTTATGATTTTTCAGCCAAACGGACATGATTCAATTAGATATAATTGCATATTTGGAACTCTTGTGTTGAGATAATTCTCAAGATGTATTTTATTTTGATTTTTGGCATTGTTTGCAGAATTCCAGCGACCTGCAGTGACCGAAATAGTAAGTTTAACGATGATCGGAATTCTGAGGTTGAAAAAGACTAAAATTATATTTTGGTCCCTTATTTTTTTAGTTTTTTCATAAGAGTTCGTAAAATTATATTTTGGTCCATATACCGTTATTTTAACAGAAAAAATAAACAAAAGGGCGTTAATGTCAATTAAAAAAGAAAACATAGAGTTTTTAGTCCGAAAAAATAAAGACAGGAAGGAAAATATTGGAAGGTGTAAAATATAGAGGCTTTTTTATAATATCCCAAAATACATTGACATTCTTCAAAATTTTTTTTAAAGTTACTTAATTTATGTACAAAAAATTGTGTCTAATATTATAAAAGACTGTAAATTAATTTATAAGATTAGACACAAAGTTATAGCACAAACTCTAGAACACTAAAGCCAATCAGGACGTGGTTTGGTTGATCATACTAATTTTTATGAAAATGGTAGAATGTGTAAATTTCAAATTTAATTTCTGTAAACCATACAGTTTGTTGTTATCCTCCTTTATATTAAAAAAAACCTCTAAAGGACCAAAGACAAAATGTGGATTCTTTTAATTTATTTTCACAAAAAACTCCCTAAGGGGTCGACTGTTGGATTTAAATCCATCCTTTAAATCCATGTTTGATTATCGATAAACAAATTAAATGCGGAAGCGTACCTGAATCCATTGTCGAAGCTTGATCCGGCTAGATCTTCCTCAACCAAAACCTTAAGCTTATTCTTCAAGTTTCTCTCAATTAAGCTTTTCTGTATTATATCATCAAACAATGACTCATGGGAAGTCATATTTATAGCGGTTTTGGTATATTGGGGACCATAACCTAGTGTCTTTAGTATAATGACCTAATAGGGTCCCATTAAGCCTAATTAAGTCTGTATCCACTCATTATGTCCATACCGTGTCTATACCGACAATTTAAAATCTACGCGCTTTCACAATGAACCACTTAAATTAAGCGCACTAATTAAAATAGCTATTGGATATAATTAATTAATTACGTATGTTAGCCCATTAAATGGAATTATATCTAACATCGACGTCTATGTAGCTAGGGTTGTAATGACTCGAACACTCTTTAGCTACTCAGAACTCTTAATTAAAGTTCATTCAAAACTAGATGAGTTTTGTGAAAAAAAAAAAAGCGGACATTAAAAAAAATAAAAAGGAGTCATTAATAACTAAGCTGGAGTTGAGATTAAAACTTTTTACGTGGCTTGTCTTATTTCATTTATTTTTCCCCAAACATGGGTTTTGTTTGATTAAATATTAATCTCTCTTGCTTTACATCCATATCATGTCTAAGCCCAAACAGACCACACCTGGAGTTGAATGTTCACTAACATTTACAGTATTGGTAACAGAACAGAAGCAAACATAATTATGGTTTTTATTTTTGGGGAAAAGTTTTTGGGTGCTACTAGCACCTTTTGCTACTCCACCTTTTTTTTTCAAATTAAGCATTAAATTTTAACCGTTGAATTAGACAGTTGTAACTATTTTTCGTCAAATTAATAATACAGATTCAAATTCTACAAATTGCGAGATGCTAAAATTGATCTTGATATTAGTAAATACAATTCAGCACTTAATTAAAAAAAAAAAGGTGCAGTAGCACCTGCCTTTATTTTTGCAACAAAAGCTATAACAACGTACTCCTTTTCATTGGCAACAGTTGCTTCCTTAAACATGACAAAAGACAGGTTCTTCAAATCCTCGTTTGAGAATCAAAAAGAGCTATCAGTTTTCGATTTTGAACAGTTCTGAAGATATGATTCCCATTATTACAATCAATACTTTTGGTTAGAGCTTAAAGAATCTTTTCAAACCAAAAAAAAATTAGATCCTTGCTTTCCATTATGGTAGACTTAAAACTGCGGATCTAATTTCGTCAAAACGTTCCAAATGAAAATTTTTTTTTTTCCAAATGAATTGAAATTATAGCTAACATATTTGTGAATATCGAGAAAGTAACTACATGCGCAGTGCCAGTGGAGCCAGTACGTTCTTCTCCTTACTATATTGCTGATGATCCCGAAGCTGCATCAGAAAATTATGAAAGGGAACTTAGGTTACAAGTGGGACAACCTCTTGATTAATATATATATATATATAATGTAATAAACAAAAGTGTATTGTAAAAAAAAAATATATGTGCAAAAGCTTATTGTCGGTGTAAAATTTTAATAAGAAAATAGACCAAATATATATGTAAAATAATGGATCAATAAATTAATTTGTCCTTTTTACTGTTTTCAGTAGTATTTTGTTATCTTCTGAAATAATATCAAATAAACCATTACCATCCAAAGTCTTAAATGATACTGGGAATTAAGCAGTAAAAAAAAAAGGGGGTAAAGTTTGATTTAGACACTAGAAATGAAATTTAGAAATAAATAAAACAACAACGGTAAAATAAGTATAGTAAAATATAAATAAGGAAATTGATAAATATAAAGAAAAATACATGATAAATAAATAGAAAGGAAAATTAATCTGTTCTTTTTCTTTTACTACTTTCACCCGTAGACCAGTCCAAATGACTTACATTAGGATCTACTATTGGGTTAAAAGCTA
>CATIWJ010120394.1:0-16300 GCA_949640765.1 Croton laevigatus | reverse complement strand
TTACAGAAATTCGTCATACTTGGATTCATATTTGGATCCAGCTTTCATGTCATTAATTAAAGATCCAGATCAGAGGCGCAAAGAGCAATGGGAAAAAACTGCTCAGGCTCAGAGTGGATTTAATTGTGCTAAACTGCTTGGCTTTGGTGATCTTGGTGGTCCGCCATTATCTGTTGCCGAAGAGTATTCTCTGCACTCTAGATACCTTGCTAAAGCAAATTCGCTTAATCTTTCTGAAATTGCAGAGATGAAAATTGTGTAAGTATGTTTACCTTCTCTGTTTTTGTGCTTCATATATGATTTTGTTTTGCATTTGAAAATTAATTAATTCAGGAATTCTGTGTTCTCATGCGCAATTTAGTTTTCCTTTGGGGCAACTGGTGTACATTGGTTGGTCCTGTGAATTGTATTTTTGGCTACTATTTTGAGGCCTTCTTGCTTTTACTTTAACCCAACTTCATATAATCAACAGCAACTAGTTTGGAGTGAAGGCCTGGTGGTTCTTTTATATGATACAAAGTTATGTGTTTCATGTGTCTTTGGGTTGCCCATGTTTGCGTTAAATTTTTTCCTCCTATTTCAGTTATCGTGGTGGGGTAGATAGCGAGGGCCGTCCTGTGATGGTTGTTGTGGGAGCGCATTTTTTGCTCCGGTGTCTTGACCTAGAGCGATTTGTGCTTTATGTTGTGAAGGTAATTTGGTTACTGTTTTCTCTCCTCTACAACCCCCCCCCCCCCCCCCCCCTTCTTTTTATTAGCTTATGCTGATGGAATGCTGGTCTATATTAGTTGGATTGTTGATGTAATGTTTTTGGTGTTTATTGGTTAGAAAAGGCCCAGTTCTTTTCCTGTCTTGTGATGCTCTTGTTTTTATTTTGTATATTTTCTTGATGCTTAGTCCCTTTGGCTGTTGTTTGCAAATTATATCATATCTTTACTTTTAAATTTTCAGGAATTTGAGCCTGTGATACAGAAGCCTTATTCCATTGTTTATTTCCATTCGGCAGCATCGTTGCAGCTGTAAGTATTTTTGTATGATTGAAGTGGAAATTACAAGCTGTTTTATCTTGTAAATGGATGATTTTCATGACATTTCTTCTATGTGATTCAAGCATGAAGAAACCAGTCTATGAATGTGAAATTATTGCACAAGTGAGAAGAGGTTGATTAATTTACTAAGCTGACTTTGAAACTGACAATGGTTGGCCTGCTAAGAAGCACCTGTAATTTGGAAGATATGACAACAATTTCAAATCTTATTGAGTTTTCTTTGTCCAAGGGTTGGTTGAGACTGATTTATATGTTTGCCGGGAATATTGTGTTCTTTTTTATTGGAATATCCATTTTGTCTGGGATTATTGTTGAAGTCTCCTCATTTTTCCTTTTATAATTGCATTACTAGTTAGAATTTTATTATTTAATGTTGTGACTTATAAAGTATAAGCAAGTAGTTTCAGCCATCAGTAGCTAATACTCCAATAGTTGGGTGGTGGCATTACTTTGGATCCTTTCCTTAAGACAAAAACAACAATATTTTGAATCTAGGCAGATGCATTATTGTTATTAGTTAAAAGAAACGATTTATTTATTGCTATAATGTGTACTCATTTCTTGAAATAAGCGGGCCTCCACTATATACATACTTTTTGCTGTTATGCACAGTCAACCAGACTTGGGATGGATGAGAAGATTGCAACAAATACTTGGTCGGAAACACCAGCGGAACCTGCATGTATGTGACAATTAACTTTTTATGTAATCAGGCAATATTTGTGTGCAGACTTAGATTTGAAACCCTTACCTGTTTATGCAGGCTATCTATGTTCTTCATCCTTCTTTTCACCTGAAGGCTACAATATTTGCTCTGCAATTATTTGTTGATAATGTGGTACGTCCCACTTTATTTCTTATTGTGAAAGGTATAATACACGCACAGAAATTTCACCATTAACAATATTTCTTTTTCAAATTGACATCCAGACATGGAAGAAAGTGGTATATGTTGATCGGCTTGTACAGCTGTTCAGGCATGTTCCTCGTGAGCAGTTGACGATTCCAGACTTTGTTTTCCAGTTAGTTCTCTTTTTCTTTTACCATTCTCATATTATTGTTTGTCAATATGTATTTCATAATTAATATCTGCAACCAGTATTGTGCTTGTTGATTTTAAACCCCTGACCGCTGTATTACGCATTCTTCCATATCAGTCAAAGCTACAAAGTTATGACTGATTGTAATAACAAGAAGACTCTAATATTTTGTAATTGCAAATAATGCAGGCATGATTTAGAAATGAGTGGAGGAAAGGGTCTCATTGTGGATCCCAGAACAAAATATGTGTATCATCGCCCGTGATTGCGGAAGCAGTTTCAATTAGAATTGGATGACAAGCCTACTCCACAGATTGTGGTTCTTCAGTTTTCCTTCAGTCTTCGACACTTGATTTAGTAGGCGGCTACGGAAATCAGCTAAGTAGTGTACAAAGCGTATCCGATTTTCCCTTCTTTTTTTTTTAAGAATTGCAGCTGCATTGGTGTTAAAAATCTGTAAAATAGTATTTCATTTTTTTTTCATTGATTTGTTGAGGGATGATGCATTGGTTTCTAAAGTTTGAAATAATAATGATAGTTTTGTTGTATTATCTGCTGCTTCCGGGGGTAATACTAATTAATAAAAGGTGTTTTGGCTTTGCTTTGGTGTGAACTGTGAAATGAGACCATATTCTTGTTTGTCTATTGTCTCTCTTTGTTCTTCTATCAATTTCTTTACTGCCACCATTTTGTGGAGGAAGATTCACATTAAGAGTTCCGTTTAGATCTTCAAAACTTGAAGAGCTCCTGTAAACATACAATTTGTTTCCAAAATTCTTCCCATAATCCAGTAATTTTTTTTCCCTTATAAATTTATGTGGAATAAATTAAAAATAAAAGTTTTAATTTTTCAGTTTTAGTAACTCTGCATCTCTTCTTCTATGGAATTGTTTATAATTGAGTAAAAATAGGCATTTGTAGAGGAACCTTTTGATATTTTTACCCAACTCTAAGAATACAATGGAAGATGTTATGTCAGGAGAGAATTTTTGTTTTTGAGATTGGGAAAGGGATTCAAAGCATGATCTCGTGTCCAGATCTTATATGCACTTGCTACTAGATTGTAGGTTGTATCAAGATAGAGATTTGATTTAAGTCTAATTTCTGCTACTGTCCGATGATGGCCATATAGCAACGGGTGCAGAATGGGAGCAAAGGGAAGTATAGTCTTGTCGAAGATAGCTTGACTTTTACCTTCAAAATTTCATATATGCGTAGCCATCTCTTGTTTATGAAAATTTGTGTGTGGTGCTAAAGGCTAAAGCAGGGAGATATGTATTTATTACATATTGGATGAGCGGGTGGGGTGAGCAGTTCCGGGTTGGTTCCTATTAGGAACCGGAACCACAACCAATGTACCATTTTCTTTGAAATTTGGAACTGGAACCAAATCCAAGCCTCCAATTTGATTTTGGTTTGGGGTGTAGTTGCAAATGGAACTATATGTAATTTTACATATAAAGTTTTCTAGTTCTCGATTTTTGTTTTTGGTTCTCAATTTTGATTCCTTTGATTCCAGTTCTAGTAAGGAATCAAAACTAAACCCACATTTAAAATTTTCTACTCTAGTTATAGTTTAGTTCCTTTAAAGTAATTCTTTATTGGTTCAAGTTTCGATTCAATTCAATTTGATTCTTGGTTTCGGTTCAGATTCTTAAGAACCATGCACGACCCTAACAGCGGTGGAGCCTAACTTTTAAACGTGTAAATAATAGTCCACTCTTATTTTGAAGTACTTTCAATCTGAATTCAAATATGACTTCAACTATTTTGAATAGGTAATTACAAGTCCTTTCAATCTAAATTGAAGTTTGATTTTAACTTAGTAGATGTAGCTATTAGGCATGGAATTCCAATTTCGAGGTCTGAAGTTTACAATATGGCTTAAGCAAAGTGCATATGTCATCTTGCTAACTCGGTTCGCACCGCATGTAAAATCTAACATTAACTAATTTATTTATTTTTTACAACTTGACCTTCAAAATTTTTTTTTTTATTATCATAAATACATGATTTGAAATTGAAGTTTTCATTAGAGTTTTAGATACAAAAGTTAGGATTTTATAGAATTTGGTCTCACGCCATTTGACATTTTCTAGTTTTAGATATAGATCATATAAGTCATGTTCGGCAACAATGATTGAAGTACTGTTTAGGGCTTGAGGTTTACCAAAACACTAAATACTATTTCCTATATTGTTCGGTGAATTAATTTTTCCTGAAATGGTTAGTGGTTGAACTAGTGGATTTTTAAAACTAGATTTTTTAACGTTTAAGAATATTGTTTTTGTTTTACGGATATTGTTAAAACGTTAATTAAATCTCTATTAAATATCTATTCTGGAAATATTTGTATCCAAATTCCATTTATTTTATTTTTCCTTGTCGACGAGTATAATCCTTATTTTTAGTATTAACCATACATATTTAACAAATTATTGGGATATGTATGGATTTTCATATATATATATCCCTAACATTCCAATTTGAACTTCTACAATTTAACAATAACCTTAAAATGCTTAATTTAAGAATTGTTATGGATATTTTATTTTTAATACCAAATATTGATTTTTTTAATAAATTATAATAAAATAAGACAATTTTAAATGTTCCACTAAAAATTATTACTTTTATTATAAAATTTGTTCAGTTTAAAAAAATATTTAAAATAAAAAAATTTAACCGATGTTTTTCTCCCTTAGCAGTTGATTTACTTACTCACGTTAATAATGTCAAAATTTTAGTTGATCCTAAAAATAAATGTGGTTAAAATTTTTAAAGAGAGGTAAAAAAAGAAAATAATTTTTGCGCGTCGTATATCTGCAAGACGACACACGCCGCAAATCCATAACGCTTAGGATTGCAGTTGAGGTGTTTCTGCACTTCTCTCTGTATTCTTTACTTATCAAAGAATACGAAGGCAGGCCACTCGCCCCTTTTTCCCCCTAGCAATTCGGTTTACTGGTACGTTCTTTCTGAATTTTATATTTCCTCCACTTCTTTAATTTTTAACTATAAATATAAGAGCACTTGGGAGTTTGAACTTTGGACCATTCATCGAATTCAATTTTTGGTTGATTAGCCTTTTTTTTTTTAATGTTTGGTTCTTGAGAGAATAGGTTGAATTTGATAGGATTTAGCCCCACATATTCTCTTCTTATTTATTTGTTATCCACAATTTCGGCAGATTGAATGCAGAAATGGTGCAAAGTCTTTCATTAAGTACTCTAATAGTATCTAGAAACTATTGGAATTGTGAATCTACCCCATCATGGATGAGGCATTTCAAGCTAATGGGAAAACCTCATAGAGTTTTTGGGACTGATAAGAAATTTCCCTTGCATAATTTTGGACGGAGCTTGTACCTTACCTGTAATTCCAACACTTTAAATCAGAGAAATTTAAGAGTTGAAGCTGGATGGTTTTTCAACAAAGGAGGTGGCAATCAGGAGTCAGATGCAATTTGTGAACGTAGCGAGAATGCAAATGAGGATATCTTAATTTTCTTTTTTCAGCTAGATTTAGCAACTCGAGTGCAGGTTTGACTCCCTCTTATTTAATTTTTGTGATTTTACTGAGTAGATAGTTTATTTTGATCTATTTTTTGGTTCTCAATTTCATTCTCGCATATTTCCTGTTTTCTGTTTCGGGCTTGTAGTATGCTTTGAACATGGAGGAGTATGACATTGCGCAACAATTGAGAAACAAGCTCACTGAGGTTAGATCTTATGGCGCCAGTAATTTTTATCAGATGACTTTTTGAGTCATGTTTCCCAACGTTCCCATGTTATATATGTCTGTGCATACTACAACTGATTTCTGCATTCATGTGAAAAATATTGCTTATGAATAGAATAAATGACTTGGCAGCAAGCTGAATGAGTTCTATTCTTGGAAGGTTGAAGCCGAGGTTATTCAACAGCAGGAAGCTAAACGGGGATCATCATCAAAGAGTGAAGCTCAAGATAAGGCTCTAAGTTTGATACGACTACGGTGAGGCCTGGGTTCTTCTATTCTTAAATCTAAAATGCATGGTGGGAAGTTGCCAAGCTATCGAACTTACTTTTTCCTACAATTATTTGGATTCTGCTGCTGTCATAACATAATTCTCCTGCTTCTCTCTTTGCAGTGCAGATCTACATAATGCAATTGAGACTGAGAATTATGCTATGGCAGCTCAATTACGGGATCAGATTTCCAAAATGGAGGCAGAATCTTTAGCTGCATCAGCTAAAGCTCTGGCGCATGAAAATGCACAGTATGCTTTTCGTTTAGGACAAAAAGTTACTCATAAGCTTTATGGTATAATCTTAGCTTCAATTGCATCTTTTAATTATTCTTGCTGTTTCACTTCCTTTACTGAAGGTCAAATATGTTTAAACAATATATATTATTAATAGCCTTATCAAGTTTTGATAAATGCTACAATTGAGACCTAGTGCCCATTAATTGAATTAAGTTGTCAACTTTTATGGCCAAACACCCTATTTGTTTACTGACATAAAGCAAACGCGGTTGAACTTTTTTTCTTAGAGGACGACTAATGAAGTTTTCCTATTTAATCACTCAACATTTGATAAAAACTTTTATATCTACTATTTCTCTGAACACTTAAAGATGAGAAATGGGGCAAATTGCAATCTTTAGAATTGGGAATTCACTCATTCCACTACATTTGTCTACAATTCATGCTTTTACTGTCTTGTTTTTGTGTCACTGGGAGCCCATCATGGCCAGTGCTAAGCTTGAATCATAACAAAGTCTAACATCTTTATGCTAATTTCCCTTTGCCACAGAGAAATTAAAAAGTTGACTATTTTGCTATAATTGCACTACATACTACCTCCAGATCCTTCTCTCCTTTTGAAAGAGTGTCAGCTGCATTTCTTTTATGTATTTGGCATGATTCAAAGCAAAATATAGCAGCTTTGCTTCTTCAAAAAGTAATGTCTGGATCACTGCTCAGTCATATTGAAATAGAACATATGGGATAACAAATTGAAGGTCTTAGATGCTCCAACATATTAGAACAGTAGATCAGAGGACTTATTCATTCTGTATTTCTGGCCTCTTTTTTTCCCCTGCTTTATCTGATGACTGGGGCTACAACAGGCTATCGAGCTGTCATATGTGGAATGGATCCAGTATGCTGTGAATCAAGTTCCTGGATGGAAACTGCGCAAGTTGAAAAGTTGCCTAGAGGTTCTAATCAGCCATTTTATCAGGTTTAATTTGAGTTCATCTTTGACCTCCAAACATGCATCACAATGCCATCTTCAGCTTTGAATTTGGAGTTTTAACTTTTTGGGGGCATGATTTCTTCTTCCCCATTTGCCTCTTGAACTATGAGCTATATGTAAGTTACAGGCCTTTTTGGTCTATATTATGCAATCAATGTGGATCAAGTTGTGTTTCTAGATGACTAATTGCTGAAGTTCAAAAGCAATAATTCAGCAAAGTAGTATTTGCATTTAGTTGATTTAGTGCACAGAGAAAACTGATCAAATTCTCTATTTATTTTGCAGGTCTTGGTTGATGTACAAGCAGATCCCAATATATTGGTGGCTTATGGTAATTAAAATTATCTGCAGTTTATGACTTTCTTTCTGTGTATATCTTTGTATAATTTTTATGCTTTAAATTTGGATCTGTATTTTATAATTCAATTTGACGTGTATGATTCTGTAAGCCTTGCTAACAGTCATGCTAGTACCTGTGTTGAAAATTTTGAGATGATGTTCCTTTATTGCAGTTGCTGAGGACAATTTGGTGGCTCCGGAACAACCAGATTTGGTGAGATGAACGTTCATTGAAAATCCCAAAATATTCATCTAACTTCTTGGCTTCAATTCATATATGCTGTACTTAAAATTGTGCAGGGTAGGTTTGACCATCCATATCTATCATTTTTGTTCTACGGGGCGGACACAGCAGGAGATTTTATCCCAATTAGACAACTACGCGAAAAGTACAACAGGCCACGGCATGAGATACCCATTGATCCTCCAGATGAGGACAATGGAGGTGATGCTTGAATCAGAGAACTGGTTTCTGCTCCATATTGGCTTTAAAGCCGTTGGAAGCCCAAAAAAAAAAAAAAAAAGGATTAATAGCAACCTGCCTTGGTTTGTAATGAATTGTTCTGTCTGATTACGTTTTTAATTCTCATTTTTGCACGAAATTTGGCAAAAATACCTTGTTTATCAATGTATATCAACATAGAAAGAATTACCTCATTAATCTTTTCGCCAGCCGCCTGTTTCTTTTATTTTTTTTCCTGAAAGTAAGTTTCCTTTGATGATGCTAGTCCTAACTCCTGAAGCAAATCCTCATTATAATTTTCTCAACCCCTGTTTTTAATCATCTGTTCTTGTTTTGTTAATAATGAGAATGGCGAAATCAAAATAATAAGACCATTTAATAATACCTGGAAGGATAGATTAAATCTCCAGATAATCAAAGCAAAAGCGACATGGAAATTATGAGCAAAAGCTAGTGGAAAGAGCAAATGACGAGAAAGAAAGTAGTATATTATATAGCATATAAATATTTTCTTCTGGGATCCATCTGTTTGATCTCTCTTACTTATGGCCTAGATAGGTCTGTCTGGCTACTTGCCTGCCTCTACAGCCTTTACCTTCAGTTTTAAATTTTCATTACAACTTTAGATCTCTCCGTTTGCTCGAATGAAAATAGTACAATGACACTTTATATGCCACTGTTTAGGTCCTGCACAAGCTTAAGACCGTTAACCCAACTCCATGCTCATCTCTTGGTCACTGGTCTACATAATGACCCACAAGCCTCTACCAAGCTTATTGAGTCTTATGCTCAAATGGGTTCACTTCAATCTTCCAAATTTGTATTTCAAACTTTCCATAACCCTGATCCTTTCATGTGGGGTGTGCTAATCAAGTGCCATGTATGGTCCAATTTATTTGGAGAAGCTATTTCACTGTATAACAACATGCTGTTTAACCAAATTCGGATTAACGATTTCATATTTTCTTCCGTTTTAAGAGCTTGTAGCGGTTTTGGTGATTTGCGTGTTGGTGAAAAGGTGCATGGAAGGACAATTAAGTGCGGGTTCGATCTTGATCCCGTCGTTGAGACCTCACTTCTTGGAATGTATGGGGACTTATGTTCTGTAAATGATGCAAGGAAGGTGTTTGATAATATGTCTATGAGAGATGTGGTTTCGTGGACTTCGATGATTTCTTCTTATGTTGATAATGGGGAGGTAAGTGAAGGGTTGGAAATGTTTGGACTAATGGTATTAAAAGATGTTGAAGTGGAACCTGTGTCAATGTTAAGCATTGCAGAGGCCTGTGGTTCAATAGGTTGTCCAAAAATAGCCAGGTCAATCCAGGGTTATATGGTAAGAAGGAGAATTGAAACTTATGAGCCATTGAATAATTCTCTTGTTGTCATGTATAGTAAGTGTGGTGATTTATCCAGTGCACAGAGGATCTTTGCCAATACATTTAACCGTAGTGTTGCTTCATGGACAGCGATGATTTCCTGCTATAATCGATGTGGTTGCTTCAAAGAAGCGTTGGGAGTTTTTGTTGAGATGCTAGAATCTAAAGTTGAGCCTAATATAGTTACAATGATGACTGTATTAGGTTCTTGTACAGGGTTTAGCCTGTTTAGAGAAGGCAAGTCCGTTCATTGTCAGGTAGTTAAGCATATGGACTTGAATGATGATTCTCTAGGACCAGCATTAATAGACTTGTATGCTAAATGTGGCAACTTAGGGTATTGTGAGAAGGTTCTTTTTACAATTGGAAAGACAAATATTGTATCATGGAACATGCTTATATCAGTTTATGCTTCTCAATGGTTGTTGAAGGAGGCATTAGAAATATTTGTGCAAATGCAGATTGAAGGAATAATACCGGACTCTTTTAGCCTATCGAGTTCTATCTCAGCGTGCGCAGATGCGGGTTTATTAGAGATTGGGCAGCAAATACATGGCTCTGTCATTAAAAGACATATTTCAGATGAATTTGTCTTGAATTCATTAATTGATTTGTACTCAAAATGTGGCCTTGTAGATTTATCATTCTTGATATTTGATAGCATCCAACTTAAAAGTGTTGTAGCTTGGAATTCTATGATTTGTGGGTTTTCTCAGAATGGTAAGTCGCTGGAGGCGATCAGTCTCTTCCATCAAATGTATCTGAACTGTGTTGAGATGGATGAAGTAACCTTCTTAGCTGCAATTCAAGCTTGCTGCCAAATTGGACATCTTAAAAAGGGAAAATGGTATCACCACAAACTCATTTCCTTTGGCATAAAGAAGGATCTTTATCTAGATACTGCTCTAGTCGACATGTATGCAAAGTGTGGAGACCTTCGAACAGCAAAAGAAATATTTGATAGCATGCCAGAACGAAATGTGGTGTCCTGGAGTGTAATGATTGCAGGATATGGAATGCATGGTAATGCTGATGCTGCAATCTCTCTTTTCACCGAAATGGTTCAACTTGGAATAATACCAAATGACGTTACGTTCATGAATATTCTTTCAGCTTGCAGTCATTCAGGATATGTGGAAGAAGGGAAGTTTTATTTCAACTCGATGAAGGATTTCGGAGTGGAACCTAAATCAGAACACTACGCTTGTATGATTGATCTATTAAGCCGTGTTGGTGATCTCAATGAAGCCTATAAAATAATAAACTCGATGCCATTTCCTGCAGAAGCTAGCAACTGGGGTGCTTTGCTTAATGGCTGTCGAGTACATCAGAGAACGGATATGATCCAGAGAATTGAAAAGGACTTGTTAAATATGAGAACAGATGATACTGGATATTACACCCTATTGTCTAATATTTATGCAGAAAAAGGCAAGTGGGATAAATCCAGGAAGGTAAGATCAGTAATGGAATGCATAGGGCTAAAGAAGGTCCTAGGATACAGTACTATTGAACTGGAGAAGATATCTATAGATTCATAGCAGGGGATATACCTCATCAATAAATTGAAGAAATTTACTAGTTTACAGAAGAAAATTTCTAGTCCGAGTCCAAGACAGAAAAAGCTAGTACATAAAAAATAGTTCATGAATTTACAAGAGTAGGAAGAAAAATTCTGCTCCTTATGACAGCTTTGCAGAGTTGGAAATTTTTGCAAAAAGATGAAAAAATATATATAGATGGAGCATAAACTGTGTAAGGTTCTTCAAAACCTCCAGCTATTGTAAAATTCATTCCTACATAATTTATATAGAAATCATTTGCCGTCCACGAAATTACTTTTCATTCAGTTGAACCAACCTCCTGAAAATTTGCATCTTCTCACCATTGAAGTTTTGATTCAGTAATTATCACTGATAGGAGAATTTCCTCTGGCCTTATACCAGTCAAGTAATCATTCTAGTTCTCTTCATGGCCATATCTGAATGTACAAATAAATCCATGTCTGAAGATACAAATAAGCTTCAGAATCATATCAAAATAGCCTCCAAGCATAAAATCTACAAGTGAACTAGTTTATGTTATGATCATATCTTCAGTTTGTATTGCCTTGTTTTGCCTCTAACTTCACCATCTTTTGGCATCCATGCATAAATTTATGGTCTATGCAAGAGAAGCAACTTCAGGCAACGAGAAATCATAACTAATATCCATCTCCATGAGGCTATGCCCTGGGGATTTGGTAAACCCTCTTCGCTTCATCAACTTTCTTACCTCCTTAACTTGATTCCATCTTCCATCGGAAGCATATAAATTGCACATAAGCAAATAATAAGAAGCTTCGCCCAGATGTAACTCTTGCATTCTCTTTATTGCTACCTCCCCTAGATCAAATCTTGAATGTAGCCCACATCCATGGAGAAATGCGCCAAATAAGCTAATATCAGGTTGAAGTGGCATTTTCTGAATAAACTCCCATGCTTCTTCAAGCCTGCCTGATCGAGCCAATAGATCAACCATGCATCCATAATGCTTCATGGTAGGCACAAAGTTATGTCCTTGGCACATTGACATGAAAAGATTCCATCCCTCTCCAACCATCCCTGCATGACTACATGCGGATAAAATGGTTGTGAAGATTGCTTCGTTCGGTTTCAAGTCTTCCTTCAACATATTATTGAAAAGTGAAAGAGAACCATCGGCATCCCCTTGAATTCCATAACCACCAATCATTGCACCCCAGGTGACATTGTTTTTCACTTGCATATTATCAAAAATTGTTCGTGCAGATTTGGCATCTCCACATTTCGCATAAAAGGTCAAAAGGGCAGTGCCAACGTAGACACTTGATGATAAAAGACCCTCCTTTATAGAGTAGGCATGGAGAGAAGAACCAAACCGGAGAGCACCAAGGAAAGCACACGCTGAGAAGATGCTGACCAGCGTGACTGCATCAGGCAAGACAGATTCCATTCTCATTCGATGAAACAATTCAAGGGCTTCATATGCAGACCCATTTTGATAATATCCAGAAATAATAGAATTCCAGGCAACAACATCCTTATTAGAGACTCCCTCAAAAATGAATCGAGCATCTCCATTCATATGGCATTTTGCATACATGTCGACCAAAGCATTTACAACAGTAGAATCCCAAAACCCAAGTTTAATCCCCAGACCATGAAGTGACCTTCCTAGTTTCAAGTTCCCCAATTGTGCACATGCTGATAATACAGTTGAAATGGTAACATCGTTAGGCAAGATATCAATCCATTTCTCATCCATAAACAGATCTAAAGCCTCGTAACAGAAGCCGCTTTGTGTGTACCCCGCAATCATAGCTGTCCAAGAAACGATATCAATACTAAATAGCTCATCAAAAACAGACCTAGCATCTCTAATGACTCCACACTTAACATACATATCTAGAAGAGCTGTCACCAAGTAAGAATCAAGTTCAACACCACTCTTGATGGCGTACCCATGAACCCACTTCCCTTGATGCAAAGCCTGTAGTTTGTTGCATGCAGAAACTAAGCTGCCCAAGGTAAATTGGTTGATCTCAACAAACCCTTCTCTCATTCTATTGAACAAAATCAATCCTTCTGTAGGGCAGTCATTCTGTACATATCCCGCAATCATTGAAGTCCAGGAGACAACATTTCTATCAGGATTTTCATCGAACACACAACGAGAGCTCTCGATCTCTCCACATTTAGCATACATATCTACAAGACCAGTCAACACAAAACCATCAGGACTGCCGGCCTTGACAACTTGACAGTGTAATTTCTTGCCCTCCTTAATATACCGCAATTCACTGCAGGCCTTTAACACTATCGAAAACACGACATTATCATACTCATTTATGCACATCCTCATACTGGAGTAAAAATCAATAATTTCGCCATAAAAATCTCTCAAAAAGTACCATCTTAGCATCACTTTCCAAGAATAAAAATCTGGGTTAGGTATTCTATCAAACACCGTGCGTGCAGTATAGATGGACCCAAAAGAACCATACAAGCTAACCAATTTAGTATTCCATAAAAGATCATCATTGAGGCCACCAATAATTAGTAATCCGTGAACTTTCTTGAGAGAATGAATGCTTTTGCAGAGATCAAGAAGATAGAAACATGGGTGTGAAAAGAAGTGCTGAACAGAGGCAACACGAAGGTCAAATTGAGAGGGGTCCAGAGGTAGCCGGAGGGAAGAGTATGAGAAATTTCTCCAGCGAAAGTAAGACGGGATTTTGCAGAGGCTCAACATTCTTCGTATTGCATTTGATTTGAGTTTGCAGTTCACTTTCCCGCCATTTCCTGCTCTCTTCTGTTTTCTCGGCACTCAAAACAGGGTCTTTGTACAAAAAGACAACTCATTTGGAAAAGAGGTCAAATTTTATTTTTAAATAACAAAAAAAAAATTTGGAGTTTTCATAAGTATAATACGGATAAATTTAATCGAAGGTACCTGAATTTTGGGAGTTCTTACATGATCTTATCTAAACCTTTTTTTTTTATAAAAATACCTGAACTTAGAAAAAATTTGCAGAAAAATAATTTTAGCCGGTTTTCCCGTTTTTACTGGTTAAAAGCTGACGTGGCGCCTGACAAAGTCATTATAACTCAGCTTTTTCTCTCTCCTCTCTCATCTTTAATCTAAATTGGACTTATTTTAAATCTTTTTAATATTTTAGGGACTATATCATAAATTTCCCTTCTCTTATGTCCCTTACCTCACCCGATGGATCTCACCCTTCTCTTCTCTTCTCTCCTCTCCCTCACCTAACCGATCATCGATCTCACCTCACCGATCATTGATCTCACTTCTGTTTTAATCTCATTTCTATATAGTGCTCTTTGATTATTCTCGATCCATTTTCTTTATATAGTCACCTGAATCTCCTATGTGTGCCGCCCTCCCTCCCTCATCCATCCCTTCGTTTCTTTCAATTTTCCATCTCCTCCTTCAAGCCGCCGGCACCACCTCCATAACCACATAGCGTCGACCCCACAACAAGTCGGCCGCAACTTGCATCTCCTCCTTCAAGCCACCGGCACCACCTCCGTCGTGAGAGCTCTCTACAACTACTCACCATCGCTAAAAAACGAGGAACGCAGCTCGCAAGGCCGAAAATTGAAGGAATTGAAAGGTAGATCTTGCCGCCGGCACCACCACCTGCTTTCATTAGATTTTTTCTTATGTTTTTTATTTGTTTGATGAGCTTCCGAAACCTAACAGAAAAATAAAAAATGGAGGTAGATCTCGCCGAACTGCGTATTCATCTTTTTCTTATTTTTTTATATTATTATACTTTTTTTTTTGGACAAGAATAGATGATGGTGGTTGGTGATTATGTTGAATGGAAGATCACATCCAGGAGACATGGAGGATTTGCCATCATTCGACGCGTTGTCGGCGCATGAGAAACAAATCAGAATCGGCGTCTGTGAAGAAGAAGAAAAGAAGAACGCTGCCGCCAGAAATCAAAAGCAAAGGATGAACGTCCTTCATCCCCGGAAACCAGAAATCTTGAGTTAAGAACTGTGACTATTGTACTGAAACTAAGACAAAGGAAATTCAGGTGTGATGCTGTCAATTGATAAATTTTATTTAGTATAAACTATTTTCTTGTTGATGTTGATGTGATTCAGTGAGTGAAGAGAGAAAAATGCAGAGTTTGTGGATTGATTCTTTTGGTTACATTTGTCATAAGGATATGCATTTGATAATGTACGCAATGTTTATAATGTCATTGAGTTTAAATTATACATTATGCATCGCCATGCTAGGCGGGTTCCATGGTTGCGATTAACAAAAAAGGAGAGGAGAGGAAATGGGTTTTTTAGCAGAGAGAGAGAGAGGAGAGAGGAGATTACATCAAATGGAAATTTATAATATAGTCCCTAAAATATTAAAAAGATTTAAAATAAGTCCAATTTAGATTAAAGATGAGAGAGGAGAGAGAAAAAGCTGAGTTATAATGACTTTGTCAGGCGCCGCGTCAGTTTTTAACCGGTAAAAATGGGGAAACCGGCTAAAATTATTTTTCTGCAAATTTTTTCTAAGTTCAGGTATTTTTATACAAAAAAAAAAAGTTTAAGTACGATCATGTAAGAACCCCCAAAGTTCAGGTACCTTCGATTAAATTTACCCCAAATTTTAGTTTTTTACTTATTTTGAGTTTTGGATGAAAATGTGACACAAAGTTTAAATTTGGGTGAATTTGTTATATCAGCCATTAGTAAAGGACCAGTATGAAATTTGTTTAGTTTTCAATTTATTTTATAACTTAAATATGGAGTAAGATTGTTACGAAAAACTCCATTTTTTTTAATAAAGATATTCAATTTCCATTGATGGATAAAAAGGGATATAGAAGCTCCAATACATCCATTCCAGATTATAAAATTCATACATAAAATTGCAAACAATATTCAAATCTAAATAAAGCATTAAAAAAGAAACTGAAAACTCTACTAGATCTAAATATTGCACTACATATACTCCTGAAGTCCTCCAAATAAAAGTTAGCCAAAGATGAACAATCTTCTACATAATGTCATCTTCAAGCTTGTAAAAAACATCAGAACCCTCATTGGAAGAAGCTCAAGAACACCACTTAGAGCCTTAAAGAACATATCTAACAAAAAAAGAGATGAAAATCACAAAACATTGTAATTCTGCTCTAAGGATAGTAGATCTAAGCCTTGCCATCAACCAAAAACACCAAAAGGGACCCAACCCTAAACATCCAAAACCAATAAATCAAAGGAAAAGCAAA
>CATIWJ010120348.1:0-10122 GCA_949640765.1 Croton laevigatus | reverse complement strand
GCGAAGAAAGCAACGGATAGACTCCTAACAGCTATCCGCTCCTTCTATCCTCAAAACCAAACGGGCCCTAAGTAATTAAATACATATAAGGTCTTTGGAGCCATGAAAAATATGGTTTTTCTGTAAATTATTACTGATGTTTGGAACATTACATATCCTCATAAATTTAAAGGAAAAAGAAAGACACAGATTGTTAAAATGTAAGTTATTATAATTTTCTACCAATAGCATCTGATGTTCTTCCTCCTGCTAAACTACCAAAAACCGATACAATGCTCAAACACCCAATGAGAACTTCTTCTCGTACCTCATTTAACTTTAGATCATTATGGATAAAGATAATTGCTCCACTCATCACACCTACATCTGAAAGTTGCAATTTGTATCAGCAACTATAATTGCTCCGTAATTTGTTTCCACTGTTTGGTTGATGGTGCCTTGGCGTGGCCGAAAATAGAGGAAGTAGAAAGCCGGCAGTTAGGGCCGGCTGGGGTTCAACGAAGAAGAAGAAGAGAATTGTGGAAAAATATCATTTCAGTCTCTCATTTTTTTAGTTTTTTTAAAATGGCCTATAAAAATTACATTTTGGTTCTTCTACTGTTATTTTAACATAAAAAATAGACAAAAAGGTATAATTGTCTAAAATAATTAAAATGCAGGGAGATTTATGTCCGAAAAAAAATAAACAGGGAGAAAAATGTAGTTATGGTAAAAACTTAGGAACTTTTTATATAATATCCCTAATAGTAATAATAAATGACTTTTAAGTTTTTTTTAATATTATAACGCAAATCATATGCTTATAAAATAAACACTACATTTTTTAAAATAATTATTAACTTTTAATTACTAAATATAATTAATTTGAATAAAAATAATAAATATTATATTTCATAAATATGTAAATATTATATATATATATATATATTTTTGAATAGATGTAAATATTATATTTAGTAATAGATAAATAGTAATTATATTTAGGAGCAAACTTCAACCCAGTTGGTTAAGACAGCACGATCCGGGTTCAATTCTTACCTTCACTCCTCCTTAGATTAAGATAGATTTAGGGATATCTATGTTAAAAAAAAAAGAAGTAATTATTTTTGAATTTATAATAATAATTATAAAATTTGGATAATAATAATAAAAATATCAATAATAATAACAATAATGGTAGTCCGGCCTGAAACCGATCCTGTTAAAGTTCAAAATTTTTTTATAATCGTAACTGTTTTTGGCCCAGAGCCATGAACGAACCACCGATTAACTGTCACGAACCTTGAACAACTGGTTAACCGGCTTGCCCAAAAACTATGTGCTTCGTCCGGTTACGGTTCATCCCCTGCTTGAACCGTGAACTGCCGTACATCGGCCAGAAACTGGCCCAGCCCAGCCCGTGGCCAAGTCTACCGTGGCCACAGTTAGTTGTATTAGCATAAGTTAAATAGGTGGGCTTGGGCCAACAAAACACTATAAATAATGAATAAATAAACGAAATAAAATCAGGATCATCAAAAGAATCAAGTTCTTATTTAAGTAGTGCAGAGCAAGCAACTAGAGTGATTTCTCTCTTTCCCTCCAAATTCCGTTAATAAATACAGAAAGCGAAATCTCTAAATTATAATGGCTTCGGTTCCTTCAAAACTCTACGCTGGTTGGTTACTCTGTTTCTCTCTGTCCTTTCATGTCTTTGTATGTATTAGTCTGTTAAGCTCTGATTAGTTTGTTTGATTTGATTTTTTTTTTTCAATCGCGCAGATGATGTTAGTCTTGTAATGGTTTTGTTGGACACCAATCCCTTCTTCTGGTCCACTTCTTCTCTTCCATTTTCTCAATTTCTCTCTCACGTAATATCTCTCTCCCTTCTCCTTCCCTCGCTACAAACCCTAGCTCTATTTCATTTCATATACAAATTAATTAACCAACCTGTGGATTTGGCTGCAGGTGCTCGCATTTTTTAACTCTATTTTGTTGCTCAATCAACTCAACCAAGTGGTGGTCATTGCTACTGGCTACAATTCTTGCGACTATGTTTTCGATTCGTCTTTGGCCGCGAATCAGAGCTCTGAGGATCGGAGGATGCCTGCTTTATACTCCAACTTGTTGCTTTCATTGGAAGAGTTTATGATCAAAGATGAGAAGTTGGCAAAGGAGGAGCCTCAAGGAAAGATTGCATCTTCGTTGCTCTCTGGTTCTTTGTCTATGGCCCTTTGTTGTATCCTTTATACATATTATTCCCATTCATCGGTCAGTTGGAGCCTGGAGGCTTCATTGTATATTCTTGTGTTTGATTGTGCTAAAAGAAGAGTTCATTTTCGATAGAACATTTGAAGTATTTTAGGGTAAAGTAAAGCTACCTGGAGTTGATGTGATGATAATTGCCGATTCCCGTCTTTATAATTTTTATAAGAAGGGGGATCTTCATAGATTGTTTAATTTAACTTTGAGAAAAGATATACAGCGGGTTTTCCGTTCAGGACCATTCAGTCCTCAGCCTCGAGTACGTATCACTTATTCAATAATGAATTTATATGCATTTTCAAAATTGTTTGACTTGAATTCTACATTACATAGCTGAATATTAACAGAGGTAAAATCGATGTTCTAATTCTGGCTGATAGCAAGTATGACTTTAAAATGGTAGCATGAGGATGATAGGATGAAAAATTAAGAGTATGTTTTTAAACATTGAGCATGTGCATTTACAATTTATTGTTTCTTTATTGCACTACTGACCTAGTTGGACAGATTTTGTGTTTGCAGGGATCTCCAGATGGACCTGAACAGTATGTTTTTGATCATTTTGCTTTATATATTTCCCCCCTCAAGCTTTGACCTTTTTTCCTTTGTGTGGGGATTGGGGGTTTTCTTCAGATATGTTGCAGTAATGAATGCAATATTCTCTGCCCAACGCTCTATGGTACAAAATGCATTTTAACTTCTTGTTTTGTATCTTGATTATTCTATTCTATAGGCTGCAATTTTTGTAAAAAGCTTGTTGTTGCTCTCTCACTAGTGTGATTTTTACATTATACATTTAGATAAAAGATTGCAGGCTTATGTAATTATCCGATTTCTACTGATTTTGGGTTATGTTATTTCATGTTCAAGACAATTATAAATTTTGTTTATTTGACCATGCGGCAGGTGCCTATAGATTCTTGCTATGTTGGTGCTCACAATTCAGCCTTCCTGCAGCAGGTAGCGTTTTGTTACAGATGGTTGTTCTTTTCTTTATAGATTCTTTCTGCTTTTCTGATTACCTGTACTGCATATCTAGCAGGCTTCTTACATAACTGGAGGTGTCTATGTTAAACCTCAACAATTGGATGGGTTGTTTCAGTATCTAGTGGTAAGTTTCCTGTTGGAAGCTATTCAATTTGATAGATGATATTCTTCCATCAGTATTGCAGTAAATTGTTATTATTTCCTGGTGTCTCCATTCTTGTTTGTATATGGAGATGTTCCATTTGGAAGGATTTTTCTTCAATTTTGGCTCTGACTTCTTCATTTCTTTCTTCTTTTTTTTTTTTTCTGGCATTTTGATATTGGTATTAAGTTAATGTTATGTGCAGACTGTGTTTGCAACAGACTTGCATTCTCGCAGCTTTTTACAACTTCCCAGGCCTGCTGGTGTTGATTTCCGTGCATCGTGAGTTGGAAAATCTTAAAATTTCTCTATGTTGACTATTCACATAGCTACTTAGTTTCATGCTTGGCTGCCAAACTTCTTTAACTTTCTTACCTCCACTCTGCTGTTCATTGTTACACGTACCAATCATTTTTTAGTGCCTTTTTAATCTTGTATGCAATTAGGATGTAATTTGCTTGTTTTGGAGAAGTTCAATTCTTATTTCCCTTTGACTTCATTTTGATACATCCTCAGTATTTAATATTTTTGGAATTCCAATGTAACCCTTTCAGGGGTTATTATTTCCAACCAAGATTACTAGGTTTCAATGGTAACATAGTACATGTACTAAAGCTTTACTTAACTTTTGCCTTGTGTGATACTGTAAAATCATCAGGTTTAGTTAGTTGCAGAAATATGAGTTCATTGCCATTGTAAATTTTTGCATAAAATGTACTTGCAATCCAGGCATGAGTCCATAGCCTCTTTATGACTCTTATAAGAGTGCTTGCTTTTAAACAGTTTTGTATCATAAATTATATCCACAATTCTGAGCAGAATGGTGATTATATTATTGTTAATCAATTATTTTATTTTCTTTTCTTAAAAAAAAAAAAAAAGAATTCTTATGCGCTATCTAGTTGTTGCTTTCTTATGTGATTGAAATTGAATATAATGATGGAAGGTGTTACTTGTCAAGATTCAGATTGGCATTAATATTTTCCTAAAATCATTTGCATTCCCAATTTTCTCACGGTCTTCTTGTTTTGCAGGTGTTTTTGCCATAAAACTACAATTGATATGGGGTACATATGTTCTGTGTGTTTGTCAATATTTTGTAAGCAACATAAAAAATGTTCGACCTGCGGGTGAGTAAATATTTCCTTCTCCAAATTATCTGACAATAATTTGACATTCTGGTTGTACACAGGCTTACGTACCATTCCCTTACTGAAAAAAGTAAATGTAAACTAATTGCAACTTATTTTTTCTATGAATGAATATTGCTAAATTTTTGCCTCTTTTCATTGTATTTGTATGTTCATAATGTAGTTTAATGTTTTTTGAAAATGTGGAAATGGATTCTGTTGCTACAGAAGCAACCTTTTCATTTTGAAATTGCCAATGTTAAGCAGGTAGTGATTGGGCTTTGTCTAATGTTTTCTTATGCTTAGAGTGCACAAACTTGTTTAATTGTCCATTCGTACATTTATGAGTGTGTTTCCCAGTCTTGATCTTGATTGGATTGGTGAGGGCACAGTGATGAAGAGATAAAATTATGTAAATGATTCTCTGGGTCTTCCTTGATCGTGTAATATTGAGGCTTTGAGTATGGTGCAGGTCAGTGTTTGGTCAATCCCAGTCAGATAGCTCCTCGGCATCAGATCATAAAAGAAAGGCTCCAGAAACATGATCTAGCCCTTCTTCAAGCATTTTGTTAGGTCCGTCTCTCTCTTAAGTTCGATGTCATTTTGCAATTAGCCATCTGGTTTTGAAGACATTCTTAGTTATTTCCATCACGGATTTTGTTAAGTAGTACAGTAGTATTTATTAAGAAATCTGAATTGCGGGATGTCAATCGTCTGATTTTTGCTTCTTTTTAAGCTTAAGAAAAAAAATTTTATTTTCTTGTGACTTGACCTTTGCGACTTTCATATTTTCAGCAATGATTTTGCTTACAAGAAACACGGCTAAATTGGAGGGCATGAGTTTTATAGAGTTGCTGGCAGATCTAACTTTTTTATATTTGGAGTAACTCAGAGAGCTTCCGTACTCTTGTTCAAGATTTTGCTGTGTATTTCTTTCAGCAATAAACAACCAAAGAAAATATAGAAGCTACGATGCTTTATTTTCAGTTTTCTATGCTTAGTCGATCATATTCTAGTGAAGGTGTTTGAAGATGGCAATTTCAGAATTTTCTGTTCCCCTGAAATTGTAGTTTGCTAACAATCGTAACTTTTTAGCTTCTGATCCTTGATAGTTGCTCCCCTCTTTTCGTTGCTTGTCCACCCATTTTCAAGGTTTTTTACACGTTGTTTGAAACATGTACCGTCTAAACTCCTGTCATCGTTATATGTAATGTAAAGTGATAATTTCTGTGGTTTAAATAGACAGTCCGTTTAAATGTCTACAGCTGAATCATTAAATACAGAAGAAAGCATTTTCAGCAGATAATTATCTTAATTTCTCGTAGGTGTGACCATTATAATCCATTGATAATTTCTCGCAGTTTGGCCTTTGGAAAGGAGATGGGTTTCCCGATAGCCATCCACACGCCTCCCTATTAAGATGCATATGGCTGTGATAATATGAAAAACAAAGCTTTAAAAGATTACTTTAATGGCATTTTCGGGTGAAATAGCAACGGCATACTAATTGCCAACCAGAAATAATAAACAAATCAATTCAATTATTAATTGAAAGCCTGCCATATTTACAAATTTCAAGGATAGAATCTGTCAATCAGAGGTGTAGGAATCAACAAATGATTCTTTGATTTGCACACGGGGAAACACAGGGTGTTCCACAAATTTTGCAAAGTAAATTACAAATTTACAAATAATTTTGCCGGTAGAGTGGCATCGCTTTCTTCAGAGTGCCTTCAGAATGACTTTGCCAGTTTTATGAACACCCTTAGCAGCAAGTTTCACCAAGGCTCTACTCCGGTACAACCTGTTGCCAAATCATGCATGTGTCACAACTCACAAGTCAAATGCAAACTTGATACACTTTATTTTTTGAAACCCTATGCAGTCTTATTTGGTGGTATTGTGCAGATGAAATGAAAAGAAAATGGTATTGTAGGATTAAATTTTCTCCCAGAAGCACAATTTAAGCTATAAATCACCTAATGAAAATCCTACAGGATATGATCTTATGAAAAAGGGTGGATAGTTATGAATTTGTTTGCCCAACCAGCCAATTTCTCTTTATGGAAAGGAAAACCAAAAAATTAAAGGACAAATAAAGTCTAGAAGATGAGAATATACTAACCCCCACAGGGCGAGTCCCCACGTAGCTAATGTATAAAATAGCTGTCCTGCGTGCCAAATATTTAAAATCTTCTCCCATTTGCTCACACCTTCCAGTGCTTTTTCCAGGGCTGAAAATTGGCATTGGCATTGCCATGATGTGATGAAAACAACGCACTTGTTAGCAAGTATTGCAGGTAAGGGTCTTGAGTCCAACACACAAAACCTTCTTAGGAATATGTATGATGTATTGAGCACCAGAAAACTAGAAAAGCCAATTGGTGTACCATATGAAAGAATAAATTTGCACTCGACAAGGTTAGATTTATTGACTCTTGCTATAATTTATCCAAGCATGAGTCTCAAAGCAGACACTGTTATATATGAAATATGAACACATCTGTATCTTTGTAACCTACTCTATGGAGGGGAGAAAATGATCCAAAATAAAAACACAACTTTATTATTAAGCTTCCTCAATTACTAAAAACAGGAATAAGTTACCACATGAATTTCATAGAATACTTTGCCATTCCATTCTATGACTAATTATTAGTGAAGAGAAGTTAGACGATGGTAGCTAGGTCTTAAGATTTTGAACTGAAAAGGACATGAACAATAAATTCAACGGTAAACTTACCCTTCTGCAGCTCCTCTGGAGTCATATTCTGCAATGTCAGGACAGAAGATCATATGAGAAGCCGCATACCAAGTAAGGCAATACGCTACAATATATCTCACTAGTCCATACCTGAGCCTTTGGATTTGATAACATGCATTTAGCCATAAAATTGGCAACTGCATCCACCACATGTTCCTCAGTAACAACTACATAATTTTCTTCATCAATTCCACTCCTTTCTTCGATATTATTGGGGACCATTTCATCTGTGACCCAAACCCACCAACTAGGTTCCTCATGGGAAACATTAATTAGCATTTCAGCAGAATACTTATCATCCCCTGATAAGAGAACCAAAACTAACTGAAGCAGAAACAACATGAAAGTAATGCATGGATGTACAACAAGGCATGGCATACAATATATTTTAAGAATAATCAAAACAAAAAACCTGTAGCCTCCTTGAAGGGGAATTCAATGCTACTTTGGTTGGCTGAAACCTGTTGAAGGGATTTAAGTCGAGCCAAGTAGTCTTCAGAATCTATGGTAGCCACTAAGCGGGAATGTAGCTGAAATCATACAACAAAAAGCCCCAAATTTAAAATTTATAATGATAAAGTTCAGTTGAGAGTTAAGATTCAACATTTCAACAAAGACAGAATGTAATAACAAACTAACCACTTAAAGCCACAACGTTAGTAAGTAACTAAGCATCAACCAAAATTAATCGAAGAATTTAACAATACCAAAGCAACTATAGATGACAACAAAACATTAACTATTTTTTTTCTTCCTGTACTAGTTTTTGCGCCAAAAATAATGAAATTTCCTCAAAAAAATTGGAGCCCGTTAAATAAAAGAACACAACTTGTAACCAAAAATCAGAACCAAATTACCAAAACATTTATCAAGCAAAAAAGGGACTACATATGCATGCACATGGTATGACGTACATCAGGAGGGCAATCGTTTAACAAGCAAGGAGATTCAGATAAATTTTGGAGAAGATTCAGATTTTGTTCCAGCTGGACTTTTAGACGAAAATTTTCGGATCTCAAGGCTTCCAATTCTTCGTCTATTGACGCATGCTTAGCGTTTTTATCGTGATTTTCGTGGTTTAGATGATGGTGTTGATGGGTAAATTCCATGGCTTTCCAAGCAACATCGGCTACCTCGATAACCGTCTTCGCCGCCTCCATCGCACGGTGGCCTCCCATCATCTGAAATTCGGTGCAAACCCTAGGCGAAGATGGGGTTAATTTTAGATGATTGATTGGCGTGTTCCAGACAGAAGTGATTTTGATTTTAATTTAACTTAGCTTTGGATTATGTACTGCAGACTACAGAAACTACCCAGGCAAGACGACAAGTAGTTCGCCACATAAATAACGGTCGTCAAAATAGTTGGGCCGAAAGTGTTCCTGTTGTATTGTCGATGTTGGATTTGGATGACCGGGGTTGCTCGTGAACCTGTGATCAACGATTCAAGAATTCTGTAAACCTGAACCGGCCTGGCCAACGATTTGTGAACCACATATTCCTATTTGGCTATTTCTATATGGTTCAAACGGTTTGATTCTTACTAAATGTTACTAAAAATATTAGTAAGAACAATGATAGGAATTAAAATTATAACTTAAAATTAAGGATGATAATATTTTTCATTTACTATTGTTAGAACAAATAATTAAGTAGTCAATTATGGTGTGGCCTGTTGATTATCCTACTTACCACAAAAGTTGTAAAATATAAAAGTGTTGGGCTCAATTCTTGCCAGCAGTAAAAGGTTGAGAGTCTCAAACCTACACCATTAGAGAACACAAAGGACAAAATCCTTTTAAAAAGTTATAGAAAACAAAGTATGGAAAGTCAAGTACTTTGGATCATAATCTAAAATCATAGCGAGTCATTTACAAGATCGTGATAAATATACATGTAAATGAAACACTTTGATTTTTTTTTAGTAAGAATATATAAACCTGAATACTACTAAAATTAAAAAGAAGAGAGATAAGATATTTAGAAAACACATATTTTATTTATAAAGATTTCTTAAAAAGGGAAATTAATAAGACTTTCTCAATGACTTTTACACATTACAAAATCTCCTTTTATATTTATAAAAATAAAAATTACAAAATCCCTTTTACGTAAATGATTTACACTTATAAAAATAAAAATTAGATAATAATTTAGATAAGATAGCAAGTAATCAAGTGTGAAATTAAGTGATAAAGACTACATATTATAATCATATAAGGGAATGGCTACCCCTACTATAATTAGCCATGTTACTCATATATCTATAAAAGTATAATACATTTTCATTTCCCATACTATTTTTACAATTAACTGAAACGATAACAACTTTACTGAGGTTCCACTTACGGAACAAATCGGTTCCTTTTCACTGTTAACGGTTTGGTTCACCGGAAACTTTGCCTGAAAATAAGAGTTTGGCCGAATTTAAACATTCTGTCTAATTCAATTCAGATTCCAAATAGAAAAATGTCATGTGACTATGACCACGTGACGTGGAACACTATGCTTGCTTCCAGTGCACAGCATACCCTCCCTGATAGTCAAACTTCTATTAGGCCATCTCTAATCCATCGTCAAATAATTCTCTAAAATGGAGACTGAAAATAGAATATTCTTAAAAGATACCATCTCTATTTTATCTCAATTCCAACCCTTCTCTAAATTTCAATCTTCAAATAATAAAATATTAATACTTTTACTTACTATATATTATTTTAATTATCTTAATTATCTATCTATTACAAATAAAATAAATTTATTATAATATATTTACAAATATGTTATCTTAATTTTTTAATAATATTTTTATTTACATACAAATAATTATTTTACATATAAATTTTTAATATTTA
>CATIWJ010120302.1:0-60802 GCA_949640765.1 Croton laevigatus | reverse complement strand
ATACTATTGCAGACTACATGTGACAATCTCCAAAGAAACATGGAGAAGACACCTCTTCCTCTTCCTCCAGTTAAAAACTAACAAATCTTTTTTCCTCTAGACATCAAAAGCTGTCAAATTTACGCACTCAAGTATCAAATTACTTTTCTCCAAAAACAAAAAAAAAGTGTCAAATTACTGTTTAAAATAATATAAAGTATAAGCACCCAAATCAGGGATTATGACTATTCCTGCATATCTTATACCTGATGGAGTTATGAATTTACAGTACCTAGGGATTATGACTATTCCTGCATATCTTATACCTGATGGAGTTAAGAATTTACAGAAACTGTTACAACAACTATATTTCAATATTATCCTCCATAAGAAAAAGACCAGAAAGACATGAACTTTTACAATAATGAGGAAAAGCCTTCAAATAAACTCTGCAGCAGAAGAATGTTAGTACCTTGAGAATAAGAATGGCACCAAACAGCTCTGATGAGTGAGTTTCCATAGGACATTTCATGATACCCAACAAAAAATAGGATGATGAATTCCTTCCTCTCCAGCTAATTTTTAAGACAAACTGAAAAAATATCACGACCAAGAATAACCGTACACACTGGCTAAAATCCATAATTGTCATCATCATAATCATCATAATTATTGCCATATGCTTGATCCGCATCTTCATCATAAGGTTCATTATTGTAATCATATGCTTCAGCATCCTCATCTTTCTCATCTCCAATTTCTGGCCCCAAATCATCATTTTCATTATCATTTTCAGGATGAGATTCAGCACGTGGTTTCTTTGGATCCTTGGTGTCCTGTAATAGAAAAATTAATTTCACAACACAATATATGGACGTTGATAAAATAACACCTAGGAACTCAACAATATCTGGTGTTTCTAGTTTGCTAGGTTTATATTCCAAAAGAAGATGCAAATGGCATGAACCACCTGAAGAAACATACCAATACGATCAACATCTCATCTGAGCAAGGTAACAAGTTTACTTTGCTCTATTCATGTCTCAACAACAAAAGTTGAGGTTGCTAAACAGTCCATACCGACGAACTTTCAAAACACACATTCAAATTTAGCAGGCCTAACTGTTTACATAAAACAGAAGCCATTGACTGAAATCCATAAAACAGAAGCCATTGACTGAAATCCATAATTATCCAAGACCTGATATTAAAAGCATTTTTATTCTATTTTGGTGTGTTCCCATTTTCCATAAAACCCAATATTTTGCATGAGTTTTCTTCTTAATAGATTCCACTTGGTCAGCACAATGATACTTTAAAATTTAGTTAAAAAAATACAACAGGTAAACAGCGAAAGGAGAAGTGGCCCACATTTCACATGTTAAGTATGAAATGTAAACAAACAAAATTAAGCAATCAAATGCGAATATAAGAGCAATTATAGAAAGAAGAAATATAAAAGACGACTTACAGAATCACTGAAGAGCTTTTCCAATGCATCATGGTTGATTCTTGAACGAATCTACAAAAGAAACCATGCATGTGTTTCTCACAAAATGTAACATGATCCAAAAGTTCATAACTTGAAATGTGATAAACCCCGATATAAAAAATGGAAAGAATGTTACAGCTAGTGCAAATTCACAATGTACATCTGTCACACAAATATACCTTGTTTCACAAAGCTTTCACCGTACGTGACAATGGCAAATCATCCCTAACAAATCTCCCTAATTTTGAACATTCAACTTTTGCAGACATGTATTTATCATTTTTTTTTCAGAAAAATAATTGAAATGGAGAGAATATTAATTGAAATTTTACTCAGACTATATAATATTATTTGGATATTGATTAACTGCATTGATAATTTGATTGTAATCAGTCAAACAAGGAGACCAGCACATTTGATCAAAATTTACATTAATCATCCTTTAATATGTACATTAGTTTAGTCTCAATTTTCATTAGTTTTGTTCATAAACATCTTCCTAGACTTTTGTGATTTATTTTTACCTTTTCAGTTCCATTTCATTAGCTTCATTGGAAAGAGTTAGTATATAGTGTAGCTTACTTAGATAATACTAAATACAGTATCTGTAACTTGAGATTATATTTCTTGTACACACACATACTCTCTTCATTTTAGGTGCTCAATAATAATACAATCTAGGCAAATGTAGGTTAATTAATCAGTAATCATCATTTTGAACGAATATATGATTACCATTCATATGTGATTAATCATAAAAACGGATTCAAATTTATAGATATCTGACAAAGAGAGAGCACCTCTGCAATGAGGGTTAAACAAATTGTAAATAAATATTATTAACATTTCATTTTTATGTAAGATTACCTAATAACCCCAAATCCAACTCAAATTCTTGTAATACTATCTTTTAGGGTAAAACTTTCAAAATAGATTCAAGATTTCTGATTCTACATCGGCAAATTTTCACTTGATGCAAATAATGATGATAATAATAATAAATTGTGACGTAATATTTCGACAAACATACCTTCTTAGACAGCAATTGAGAGACAGCTTCAGTAGCAGATCGTGGAGGACCTGAGTTTTTTGCTTCAGCAGCTTGTTTTTGTTGCCTTCCCTGTGAATCAAGATAAAAATCTCCAAACTAAAGATAATCGACACAGAACAGCGAAAAAGAAAGAATCTCTTATGCCTAGCGTTCGTGGCATAATTGAATATCATCAATGGAAAATGCTTTGGAAGTTTAAACTTGCCCATCCCTTTAATGCATGAGAACATCCAAGAGTTCTTTGCAAAGCACAGGGAAAAAAAAAAGGTATATTTCAGAAAATTGAATCTACAGTCTCCTGATAGTTGAGTCAGTTGTAAAAGTCACCTTTTTGGAATTTAAAGATGCTTTAAGTTCAGCATCAAGTTTCTTTGCGTACTCCGGACAACTATACGAGCCTCCCTCCACAGCTGCTTTGATAGCATTCTTTGCTGCCTGTTCCTGTAACATTACAGAGTTGCAGAATTGCATATCAATACCTGCTAAATTGTAAAATCAGGGAAAAATAATATCATTGAAGCCAATCAAATAACATAACATGGTACGAAGCATAGTTATCAAAGGCAGGCCTCAGAAGAACAAACGTATGCTCCCTAGAAGTCCAAGGCACGTGACCTAAATGAGGCACCTGGCTTTGGGGCATACGTTCATAGCACCCTAGACCTTTTTGTTTTTAATTGGTCCTTTATTTTTTCAATCAGGATACCAGAAATATAACGGCTAGGATTTCTTTTATATATATATATAGTAAAATGAAAGCAACAAGAACACTGTTTTTTTTTCCTCTCCATGTTTTTGCTTCGTTTCACATCACTTTAAAAGCCAATGTACTACTGAACTTTTATAATTATTTGGCTAATTAATTTTAATTTATCAACAGAATATTTGATAATTGTTTATTTTTAGCCTTATTATGAATAATAAATCAATGTAAAAAAATAATGTATTTTATGTCTCATTTAATTTAATTTAATAATAATAGGTAGTAAAATTGATATGCAAAAATAAATTTTTATATTCTATTAGGTTACATAAATTAAGAATTTATATGATTTATTTTATTATTAGGATATGTTTCCAATTTTTCAAGTTATTTAGTTATGAATTCATTTTAAGCCCCTCCCTCACTCAGGTGTGCATCTTTGCCACGAACCTTAAGTCCATGTCCAAGAGCCCCATATGCCTGTTGCATAGTTCACCTTTAACTATTAAGGTACCAGGCAGTTATCCAAAGCTCCAAATTCTAATACTCTATTAGGTTACATAAAGTAAGCATTTACATACTTTATTTTATTATAAGGATTTGTATTCAATTTTTTAACTTATTGTTTTTAACCCTCTCCTTGCTTGGGTGTGCATCTTTGCCATTTACCTTACTCTAGACTCCAAGAGCCATTTGCCTGTGCATCTTGCAACTTCAATCATCACTCATCAGGGTACTAAGAAAGGTAAATATTCTATACGATGAAAGAAGTCCATATTATAGATTCAAAGGATTGAAAAAATTAAGTTTCATAGACAGATTATCAATCTAATCAGGCTCCTTATTGCATTCAATTGACAGCAAGGATCTCAAATAGTTTGATAACCCAAAAACCAATCATCCGTAATAAATGCAGTGATTCCATAGCTTCTCAAATAATGGATCAAGAACTAGTCTACTCATACATTTGTGAAATTTATACAAATTAATTTGAGGCATGTAACTAGAGTCTGAAAATAACATCAAATTTGGAAGATGAATTAGTTACCTCAAGATACTCTCGATTCATTTCTTCCCAAATGATTTTTTTGTACTGCGCTTCCTCCTCATTGTGCAAGTAGCCATCAACCTATAAAATAACAATATGCTGATTCTCCACATAATATGATGAAAAGCACAATTCATCCATTAAATTAGCAGAAATGTAGTAAAGTGAATCGTGATAACAGAAGGCCCAAAACCATAACAATTAACCACTAGATCATAGTAAGCATAATGGAAGAAGAGCTGCAAAGAGCTACTTAGATATCATAAGTGCCTTTAAGATAAAGAATTGCAGAGGGAGAGAATTTCTCCCCTCCCATTTAGCAGGGCCAAGAAAAGAGGCAATTTCACATTCATTAGGCTTTTTTAAAGTGGACCAACACAACACCCAATTCTTAATCAGCTCTTTAACGTTTTGTACCACAATGGTGGAGTTCCTGTCTAAGCTGCCGGATAAGGGAAAAAGTTCAGGGCTCAATGAGTACTCTAATAAACAATATTTATCAGCTGGGAAGGAAAGAGAAGGCAGAGAAACCAACTTCCAAAATCAAACACAGCAAAGTATTGGTGGAAATATGTCCAAGTTTCTAAAGCTACCAAAGCCACAGAACTCTTTTTATGTAAAACATTGCATCAGTGCGTTGAAAATTTTAGAATAAGCACCTTTAATTTTTGGGATTATATTCAAAATAAGCACAAGAAGAAAGTGAACACAGATCTATGCAATCCCTTCATATCAACAACATAAACAAAATATGAATTTTAATGAGTAGTTAGCACAGGAGGAACGTTCAATAATTAATAGTTCACCTCAGCATCATCAATATCAGAAAAGTTGCCTGATTCATCAGAACTCGTATCATCATCTTCATGCAGCTTATCATAATCAGCCGCATCAGTAGGTATATTCTGAGCAGCTTCCCCTGCAACTTTACAGTTTTGAATAAAACGTGCGAGGATAGTAGCCATAGCATGCCTCAAAGACAAAACATACAAGTCTTACCCTCTCCCCCTGCAAACTTCAGCGCTTCACCTTTGCTTGCTTGCTGACTGTTCAGCTCTGCTTGATGCTAATAGAAAAACAAGCAGATGATAAATAACAAATGAAAAAAGTGAAACCTCACTAAGAAAATACAAATAATAGCAAGTTTCAAGTATTTTCCTTGGTATAAAGAAAAGAAAAAGGGAGAAAAGAGATTTAAAATCTTTAATTTGCATAACTTTAAAGTATACTAACCAAATTTGAGTCATCATTATTATGCATAGCAGATGAATTTTCCTTTCTCTGCTTCTCAGCATGCAGGAAAGCTGGAGGATCAGATCCGCTCTGAAATCCTATGAACTAAAAGGCAATAACATGAATTGCAATCATAGAATTTGAATGCAAATTTGGAAAGAGAAAGTAACAGGACTGCAAAAATGTTGACAAGGGTGAGAACTTACAAACGAGTAACACTCATAACAAAGACCATAGGAATGAGGAACTCTAGAAGTACCCTTGTGCTGACAAAGCAACTCTTGTGAGCTTGGCTCCTCTGACTCAAAATTTGATTGATTTAGTGACCTTTCTTTAAGTTTTCTGGCTTTAGCAATCACTTCCATGTCTTTAAATTCTTCTGCCTTGGCATTCAGTTCCTCAATCTAAACGCAACAGAAAACAGAGAATTTATTTACAGCACATAATTTTGGAAAAATGGAAGATGAGATAAGAAGATAAGGCAAAAGGAAGAGAATTGGAAAAAAAATCAATAAGTATAGTTCCAGCTGATGAATAAAAATGTTAGTTTGCCTATATAGCCTTTAAATAACTAGCTCAGTCCGGAAAATTTATCCCTCAATCAAGAAGAAGATATCAATCTGATCTTTACAAAGCACCTCCCCAGTCCCCAGCTTCACTTCATATACAACATTTTTGCCCAACACATAATTCAGGTAAGAATAAAGCCCCTGCTAAAATATTACTCACATCCCCCCCCCCCCCCCCCCTTTTTTTTGTCAAGAAAAGGGAATTTAATTTAAAGTTCTCTTCCGACCCATATTTAAAAAGATACAATAAAGATTTCATATGTTGGAGGTGATGCTGTCAATAATTACTTGGGCAACCGAACAAATGTCACTTTTTGTAACAAAATGTCAACAAGTTTGAAATATTAGCAAATGTCATTTTTCGTTTTGCTAATGCTTGTATTTACCAATATGATATAAGTAAATACACATATTTACTATTCACGATATTGGTAAATATACATATTAACTAAAAAAAAAAAAGAAAATATGCATATTTATTGGTAGCTAAAAAGTGAGATTTACTTAATATTTTAAAAAAAATGACATTTAATTAATATTTCAAAATATGTGACATTTAGATGAAACAAAATTTCAAAAGTTGCTATTTATTACAATTTCCTAATTACTTTCTTCTTAAAGTTCTATAGATCTAGGCTTCGGCCCAACAGTACGCAAACATAATTCCTCATTTTACTGTATGGACTATGGTTTTCAAAACTCAGAGCATCATTACAGAAACCACATATCTTTTCTACCTTAGCTGAAAGAATATAGAAACAATAAGGGTCTCAGGGGCCAATGAGCCAACAAGAGAAACCAGAGGATAAACGAATTAAGAAAATTGAAAGGGCTATAGTTCTTTAACAATCTCTTTCAAGCCTCGGTGTTGTTTAAATCCAAATAAAGTTCAAGAAGACGTCAACTTCACAGAGCAATTTGTCATTACACCAAAATACAGCAAAGGGTCAATGGGACCGAACATATAAATATTGTCAAATCAAAGGGTTAAACAACAATGATATAACTCAATTGAAATCTTATATGATGTTGTGGTTACGCTGCAACATGCTAAAGAAATATGCCAAAGCACTAGAACACACAACATTGATATACTAAATCCATTGAGCAACATACATCAGGAATGTCACATTAAATATTTGGGCAGATTGTTGCAAGTAGGGAAGTGGACTAGAAAGGGGAGAAATAGTGAGATTTGTCACTTTAATATGGTTTTGCTAGACACAAAACTTCAATATTTTGAGCCAACCAGACAGATCAACAATTACATCTTTCAAATACATTAGTTGAAATGCAAAGGAAAATATTTCCATATCATTCAATTGTACATTTAGAAACCCAGCAATGATTCAAGGAACATACCGTCAAGCTACCAGACTCTGTAATCTCGAATTCAACCAATCGTTTTGAGAGTGTTGCTTCACAAACATGCACCAATTTCAACTGTACAACATTTCAACATTGTATAAAGATGCAGAGAGAGGAAGAACTCAAATAGGCTGAAATATCTAGCACGATATGAAACAAGAATAATGCAAATCACTTTGAATCAAAGGTCACATATAGCTCATGAAATTAAAGATGGGGAGGAGGGAGGAGGAGGAAGGGTCAGCAGTATGTTAATTCAAAATACAGAATGCATGCCTAATCAAACAAGTTTTAAACTCTCTTAAGATCCATCACCCTAAAATCCTTGACCGGTCTTATAAAATATAAAGTACAAAGTCAAAAGCTTTTATGATGATGCAATTTCAGTAGTGATCCATAAGAATAAGACAACCACAAGATGATTGGCATCTAAAGGAATATGATTGGATGATTTAAGAACAAAGCAGAATGGAGTCAAAAGATTCATATACCCTACCCCACCTAGTTTGGGTTTTAGGCATGATTGGATGATTTAAGAACAAAGCAGAATGGAGTCAAAAGATTCATATACCCTACCCCAACTAGTTTGGGTTTTAGGCTAAATTGAAATAGCTGGTGGCGGTGTTGGCTTATGACTGAAGCTAAAATAAGATATAGATCAACAAATGCCCAATCAGGGAAACTCCGAATCCAAAATCGTCCCCATCAATACCCCAGGAACTGTACACAAAAAACATATTATATAATGCATGCCACTTCCAACAATAGCCACTTTTAAGACCAGCCATCAAGCCACGCACTAGCAAATGTTTAAAATTATACCAATCAGACTTATTAGGAAGATTGATGACTTTAATGTCCAATCATCTTAATCAAAATGAATAAATAGAACTGTGTAACTTACAATGTCTGATTTAGAACAATTAAGACCGTGTGAAAGTGCCGAGATATATAGTGCTGCACCCCATAGTCCACTGGGCCTTCTCCCCGTCTGCAAGCATTGTTAATATCTGTCAGAAAGCATTTTATGTCGTGAATAATTTGCAAACAAAACCGTGCACCAAAAACAGCATCAAGAAAGTTTCATCTCTTGTGCAACACTTAAAGTGGGTATGTCACCTGCAACCAATCACGATTCATGCTAGCAATAATGCTCAGTGCAGCATCAGAAATTTCCTTATTTTTTCCTCCTGCTAAACCTACAATAAATATTGTTCATTATAATCCCTTCATTTTTGCTCGATTCATTAGTGAATAGATTTTACTTGTTCAAGTAAAATTTTAATATTCACATGAAAAAGAATGATATATGTCAGGTAACTTGGATAAACATCCAAAAGAACGTCTTACAATAGGCAAACGATAAAATGATGAAATGACATAAATGATCTCACGCCTAAACACAAATCCCCAGAAGAGTGGAGGACTAACAGGACAAATGGGAACTGTCAGATGGAGAGGAAGAGAGTAAGAAGACCAGTACTATTTTATTCAATGTCAGGCATTTAGTCTAGTTAGTGGCCAGCCAGGATGGTAAGGGGTACTTACTTGCAAAATTGAGAAGAGTGATAAGAAAAAGGAGACAGAAGTCAAAGTACTACACTGCAAACTACATATTGAGAAGACTTACTATATTTCCCTAGATAGAGTTGTTAAGATTTTAAGGATTAGATTTCACCAAAACTAGAACAGAAATCATCTTCTATATTGGAGTTCTGAAAAGTTGTCTCCAGCCAACTGACTTTATCACAGGAAAATTACTAACCAACAACATTATAACAGACACTTACTTGCTGTATATTTATGAATGAAAATGGATGGATCAAGAAGCTTCTGACAAATGGGGTGCTCTGTAAGGTTCAAAACCTTGCAGAGCTGCAAAAATACAGCACCTAGTACATAACTGCAATCAAAGTAATAGTATTATAATATTTATCATGAAAAAAGACAGAAAACTTGATGAAATGAGCTGAACATTTTCTTTTCAAAGAAAGGCTTCTTACACATTGATTTGTAAGTAGTTCGAAAAATCAATAAGAAGATATGGCTTTCTATTCTCCCTGCCAATAAAATTCAAAGGCAATTATATTACACACCAGCTCCGAATTTGACTACAAATATATGACCAAAACACAGTAACAAATCAACATAAAAGCAAACCAATATTTGTACTTCTTTCATGAAGACAAGATAGCAAGAATTCTCTTAATGCTATAGACTATGGAAAGCTAATACCTATATCAAACAAACATAAAAATTTCAAATGCCCGTTTTGGCTTTATCTATTAATGCTGTCAAAGTGAATTACAGCCAGTACAAGAAATAAACATCACCTTGTAGTCCATAATCCATGCAACAGTAGAAGGATTATAGTCAATTAGCAAAGGACCACAAATAACTGCTGATCAAAATAAGGAAAATATGAAAGGAAAAATTTTTAGCCGCCCAAGAATAAGATTGGGAATCAAGGCAGCATACCACTTCAGCTGAGTTAGTTAAGGGTTGAGTCTATATGTGGCCGGGCAGAATACCACCTCAACTGAGTTAGTTATTTAGCAGTTAGAAATTTAGTTGTTAGCAGCTAGAGGTGTATATGTAAAATTAATAGCTTTTTATCTCGTATGACATAAGCAGATGTATCTATTATCATAAACATTTTTTAATCGGTAACAAGCACTTCCAAGACCATGGAGTAACAAAAGACTTGTCACGACCCAACCGAGGGGCGGTAACCGGCGTGCAGCTAAACCGGAGTCTGACCGCACAAGCCTCCAAAAATGATCCACCTAACTGCCTTTGTCAACTACCTAGGCCCAAATCTATTGGCCTAAAATGGTTAACCCAAGTTGACCAAGTAGTTAGGGTCTAACTTATATATCATATCAAATTTCAATCAATATTCGATGTGGGATCTTACAAGACGCCCAACCAATTCTTAAAACAATGAATAGAAAACGTCAAACAAAAAAGTAGTTGGAATCTCGATGCCAAACAAAACCTTTACTTCGATTCCCTAAGCTTAAATGAAAGATAAATGAAAGAAAAGGCCAAAAACAATTAGAATGGAAATATTGATTCTTACCGACATGCAATGTAAAGACAAGCAGCCTGCACTTGCTCTGTTCTACGCCCCTTGGTGAAATTTCGCTCAACTGCTATCTTCACAAGACAGATAAACAATTTGATATGCTGATCAAAATATACATTTTAAACAAAAAAAAACCCAGCTATAAGAAAACATACTTTATAATACACTATAGCTTGGTCAACAATGGCATTATTTTCACCCATGCCCAAACCATTTTTTATATATCTCATATCTTCATAAGCTGCATCAGAGAAAAGAAAGTAACATCCTGACAATGAAACTTGTAGAAAATATCTTTATGTTTTCTTGTGCAGTATGCTGTTGTGACTATGAAACAACGAAAATTCCAAGACTGAAATTTTAAAAAATTGCTTGTCAAAAACAGCAATCAGAGAGTTTTATGAATGTTATAGATATTAATTTAACAAAGAAAAAATGTTTAAATTATAAAAATAATGAATATTCATCCATGAGAAATTTTCCTTCGTCGAGGACTGTAAACCAAGCATGCTTGCCGTACACAAAATAAATGTCATCTACCTAAGAATTCAAAATTGATAAAGCATGTCCATGCGAGTAACTAGGTCCTCCAGAGAGCTCCCAAACAAAACCAGGAAAAAAAGTACAAATAAACATGCCAGTACTTAAATCCTTGAGAAGCAGATAGGCCAAAAAATTTCTCAAACGATGAGTAATCCATAAACATTTTGTGTACAGATATCTTCCCTGCAATCTACGGAAAGCTCTTTAATTTGCACATCAAAGCCAAAACATAAGTATTTGACTTTATTCATGAGTAGATATGATCCAATTCCAAATTCCATGAACATATAATAATAAAAACCAAAACAAAGCAAAGCATACCTCTGTTATACAACCTTTCTCTTGATGCGTTTTCACTCTCAATAGTCCTTAAAATATTTCCTGACATGCGACTCTACAAATATACAGAAATGACAACAACAAATTACAAAGGAACATAAATAAGACCAAACCAGAAGATATTAAAGAACATCTTGATAGTATAGTATACCTAATGAAATCTTATATCAAGGATCAATATCAATTTCAACTGAAAAAGAGGCAAATAAAAAAGAGAGGAAGTGTGGAAGAGAAAATAGTATACCTGGCCATCTGAACTTTTCGTAAATGTTACTTCTTCTGAATAATTATCATACCTCAGAACTTTTCCACACTCACCACAGGAACTGAATACCAAATAAACACCCAGTACAGATAAATACCCAATAGAAAGCATAACAAATTAAGCTCAAAAATCAATCTTTAACATAATATCAAAAAAAACCAAGTAGTGCACGAATGAGCTACTTACATGGCACCTCTTTCGTCGCGTACCGTACGAACATTTTGAGCACAGTTGCTACAATATACCATCTCTACGAAATAGAATGGGGAAAAAAAATCTACACAAAAAAGTGCAAATTACATATTTGGAACCCAAACGAGAAACTGAAATAACTGTCTGATTACCTTATATTTACAAACAATGTAATTTCCAATTCCCTTGAAAAAACTTTTCCGTCGAATTTCAGGTGACCAAACAGAAGACTGTTGGTAGGACACGGGACGTTGATGAGGGTTTAGGGTTCGGGAACCTGAGTCAAAAAATAAAAAAAATAAAAAATAAAAAATAAAAAAGGAGAAAGATTAAGGTTACGGGCGGAGCTAGATACGGAAAATTATTCGGCCGTTATTTTTATATAGTTGGTGGGACCATTCAAATGTTAAGACCGGCGCCAACCTCCAAGTCAGCTTCTTTCTTATTTACCCCACACAGTTTTTTACACTACCTGTTCTACAAAATGCCCCATACAGAGAACCATTTTGTTCTTTACCATGGAAATTAAAAACCCGGATAATTCACTTGGGTAAACTATTGGTTACCTCAATTTTCACAGCCATTTTGTCTTACCATGGAAATTAAGTCCCGGTCTAGCAATAACAAAACGGTCTAAATTATTTTTAATTTTCCATGCAATATATGAAATATTCATCAAAATTGAACTCATAGACTCCTCATGTCAAGAATTTCGATTCAGTATAGTTTTTTCCTTTTTTGTGCCGGAATTAGAAATGAGTATACGAGTGAAAAATTACATTATTAGTCCCTATCTAGATGAGAAAGACAATGAAAATTTATTTTAATTATTGGTCGGTGCATGCACTACACATAACTAAAGTTGGCCAATCAAAATGTCCAATAAATTAGAAAATAAACTGATAAATTACATGTAAATGATAGGGTTCTCTTAAGAAAATTGCGCAAAGAACAAGTGCATAATTATGCATTTGGCTAATACTTTTTATTGTGAAATCTCATATTCAATATTGATTGAGATTTAATATATAAGTTATACCAATTAACTATTCAGTCAACTTGGGTTAACCATTTTAGACCACTAAATTTGGACCTAAATAGTTGACGTAACTAATTAGGTAGATCATTTTGGTTATACTTCGGTCTAGTTGTACGCCGGCCCGAGTTAGGTCGTGACATTTCTAATAATCTCTCCATCTCATATTATTAGTCCATCTTTTTATTTTTTATTTTAATGTCCCAAATTATTTGTCATATTGGCTAAATTATTTTCAATTTTACATTTATGCCCTTCATTGCAAATTATTTTGATTTTTTTTTAATTTAAATAAGAATAATCACAAAAGTAATGATAATTTTGTATTATGGGACAACAATGATGGTGTGATTTTTAAATGGGAAAAATACAAATTTTCTCCATATTTTTAAAAATTAAACTAATTTGTCAATATATTTTATATAATAATTTTTTTATGTCTGTAATTTAGAAAAAGTATTTTGTTATTTATTGTCGAAAATAATAATAAAAATTAATAAATCATGTCTCGTTTGAACTGTTTATCTACCTGATTACAACTATAACTTTAATTTTGACTGAAACAATACCTACTCATCAAAATAGCTAAAAAATCAATCGAACCGAATGATTTTTCAGATTTCTCATCAAATATGTATTGTTTTAATAATAAATAATGTCATATTTGTAATCAGAGTACAGAACGATTCAGATGATACATTACTTCTTGGTATTTGTCACCGTTTTCAGTGAGAAATGATAAAATAATATAATTTTCTTACGATACATGGACAAAATAAATTATTATGTAAAATACATAAACAAATTAGTTCAATTTTTGAAAATTATATTTTATTTTCCTTCTTAAATTATGTACAAAGTAAAGAAGTGTTAAGAATCTGGGAATAACTCACTTGAAAATCCGAGTTGACAGGTGAGGATTGTCCAGCCTTATAAATCTTATTAAGACCATACTCCTTTCCGATGTGGGATTCCAGATTTATCTGGAGCGTGACATCTGCAGTTTCTCTTCGGTAGAGAGGGCAGACTCTGATACCATGTTAAGAATCTGGGCCTAACTCACCTAAAAATCCGAGTTGACATGTGATGATTGCCCAGCTTTATAAATCTTATTAAGATCCTACTCCTTTCCGATGTGTAATTCTTTCAAGAAGACTAATAATAAGGGACGAAAGTAGTGTTATATGCTTTCTAGTTTCAAGCTCTTGTCTTTCAAATATTTGAAAGTTTCTATTGATTTATAGAATTTGTTCTTATATTTTATGTTTTAAACATCATGCATATGATATAATGCCTTTAGCATCCGATGAAATACAAGCAACTTTTATACATTTACTTATAAACTTTACACACGCAAGGATGAATAATAAAATATTTGCAACGTCTTAATGTACGTACTTTTTTTCTTTCCCTGAAAGATTCTTAATGTACGTTCTTAGAATACATTTTGTATGTAAATTAGTTTAATTAGAGTTTTAATTAACCAAATCAGATCGTATCTGCATGGAAAACAAGAAAAAATCACGTTGCAATCTACCAACTTATTTTTATTTTTATAAATAAGCAAGCATCAACCTTTCAGTGTCAGATCTATATGGGGATTGTATTGTATTTGTACTGTATAATGCTTCAGTTTCTTAATTTATTAGTAGCTTTTTTGTGTATCTGACGTGAGAGGAGAGAAAAGCACACGCACAGCAACAAAGAAACGTTCATTTTTGCAGATGGAAATGCAAGTGGTCATTTCTTTTTTTTTTATTGATAAGTGGTAACATGTTCTGTTTAGGAAAGGTAAAACTAAAAGACAGATTAACTGAATTCTATGAGAATCTTTGGTTTGTTTTGTGGATTCCATTTTTTACTCGCTCTAATTACGGAGGGCTGGAAAAAGGAGAACAGTTTTATCAGATTAATCTCGTCTTAAAAAAATTTAACATATTAAGCTAATTAAACGTAATCATAATCCAGTAAAAAAAAAACGCGTATAATCATAATAATTCATACGTACTCCGAATAATCATAATAATAAGAGAAAAGAAAGCTGAATGTGTGTGTGTTTTTTTTTCAAAGGAAGCTGAAAGAAAATCATAAAAGAAAAAGTATGAAAAAATAAACAATGATTTTCTTCCACTCGATGTAAAAATTTTTTTACACAAGTATGATGACTGGCTTTCAAATTCAAATATTAAAATAAAATAACCTAAAATAAACACATAAACTAAATAATAAAAATTAATTAAATAAGATAAATTTAGTTTAGAAGATAATAATCAGGAAAATTAAATTTACCTTCCCCATTAACCCGAAAAACAGTCAGCACCAGGCACGCTGATCACTTACCCACCACGGGTATAGATTATTTGACGTGTCATTTCTGATGTGGCCACGCTCCTCCTCGCGACTTTTAAAATCCACCTGGCCCTCTTGTTCCATTTCATAATCACTATTCTCTCTTTTTCAAGTTCACTGTCTCCACTCTGCTCGCTTTTGCTCAAATCTCTTCAAAGAAATACGAACTAACTAATCCTCGCCTTCTTCATTCATCAAATTCTCTCATTTCTGCAAAAAACTAATGGCAGAAACCTGCACTAGAAAGCTTATTGTTGAAGTCTGTAACGCCAAGAATTTGATGCCCAAGGATGGTCAAGGCACTGCCAGTGCTTATGCTATTGTAGACTATGACGGCCAGCGGCGGAGGACGAAGACCAAATTCAGAGATCTGAATCCGGAGTGGGATGAAAAGCTTGAATTTCTAGTCCATGATACAGAATCCATGGCTTCTGAGATTTTAGAAATCAATCTCTATAATGATAAGAAAATGGGAAAAAGAAGCACTTTTCTTGGTAAAGTGAAACTTTCTGGAGGTGGATTTGTTAAGGCCGGATCCGATACTCTAATTTACTATCCGTTGGAGAAAAGAAGCGTGTTTTCGCAGATTAAAGGAGAGATCGGCTTGAAAGTTTATTACATTGATGAGGATCCACCTGCTGCAGCGCCGGAACAAAAACAAGAAGCGGAGGAGAAGCCACCTGAGGGTGAAGCAAAACCAGATGGAGAAAACAAGGAAGAGAAAACTGAAGAAAAGAAGGAAGAGGAGAAAAAGGAAGAGCCAAAGACAGAGTCCGCTACAGAAGCTAAAAAAGAAGAGGAGAAGCCCAATCCGCCATCAGAGGAATCGAAAAAATCAGAGGCGGATCCTCCAGCGCAGCCACCACCATCACCAGCAGAAGTGGAGAATCCACCGTTAGCACACAGTGAGAACACCTTGAAGGAGGAGCAAAAGGATAAACAAGCCGATAGTGGAAAAAGTTCTGAACTGACGATCAATGACCTCGAACTCAGGTCACTAGCTAGCGATCGGAACCGCAGTGCTTATGATCTGGTAGATCGCATGCCATTTTTATATGTTCGAGTCGTAAAAGCCAAAAGAGCAAACTCTGAATCTAATCCACCACTATATGCAAAACTTGCCATTGGTACTCACAGTATCAAAACCAAGAGCCAGAGCGACAGAGACTGGGACCAAGTTTTTGCTTTTAATAAGGAAGGGCTCAATTCAAGTTCTCTGGAGGTTTCTGTTTGGGCAGAAGAGAAGAAAGAGAACGAGGAGAAAACAGAGAGTTCTTTGGGTACAGTGTCCTTTGATTTGCAGGAGGTTCCAAAGAGAGTACCGCCTGATAGTCCCTTGGCTCCTCAATGGTACAGTTTGGAATCTGAGAAGTCACCTGGAAATGACGTCATGCTCGCCGTTTGGATCGGAACTCAGGCAGACGAGGCCTTTCAAGAGGCTTGGCAGTCGGATTCTGGCGGGTTGATACCCGAAACCCGAGCCAAGGTGTATCTGTCTCCAAAGCTTTGGTATTTGAGATTAACGGTCATCCAAACCCAGGATTTGCAGCTAGATGCGGTAGCCGAACCTAAGGCTCGGAGTCCAGAGCTGTATGTTAAGGCTCAACTTGGGGCACAGATTTTCAAAACGGGTAGGACCTCTGTGGGGTCAGGCTCATCCAGCTCATCTAATCCCACGTGGAATGAGGATTTAGTTTTTGTGGCGGCTGAGCCGTTTGAGCCGTTTTTGGTAGTAACAGTAGAAGACGTGACCAATTCTCAACCTGTGGGCCAGGCTAAAATACCTATGGCAAGCATCGAGCGGCGCAGCGATGATCGTACGGAGTCAAAATCAAGATGGTTTAATCTGGTCGGCGATGAGAATAAGCCGTACACAGGAAGAATACACGTGAGAGTATGTTTAGAAGGAGGTTATCACGTGCTAGATGAGGCAGCTCACGTGACCAGCGATGTCCGAGCTTCGGCTAAACAATTAGCCAAGGCTCCAGTCGGATTGCTGGAGGTTGGAATTCGTGGCGCCACTAATCTACTCCCTGTTAAGACTAAAGACGGAACACGTGGCACTACGGATGCTTATGTGGTGGCGAAGTATGGGCCCAAGTGGGTTCGCACCCGTACGATCCTCGATCGATTTAATCCACGGTGGAATGAGCAATACACGTGGGATGTATATGATCCATGTACTGTGCTTACGATTGGTGTGTTTGACAATGGAAGGTACAAGAAAGACGAAGCAGGAAAACCAGGAAAAGATGCGAGAGTAGGGAAAATACGTATACGTCTATCCACACTGGATACAAACCGGATTTATCTGAATTCTTATTCGCTTACAGTGTTGTTACCTGGTGGGGCCAAGAAAATGGGAGAGATTGAGATAGCCGTCAGATTTGCTTGTTCATCATGGTTGAGTTTAATCCAAGCGTACACTACTCCTATGCTACCCAGAATGCATTATGTTAAGCCATTGGGTCCAGCCCAGCAAGACATATTGCGGCACACGGCTATGCGGATTGTCACGGGTCGGTTAGCCCGATCGGAGCCGCCATTGGGTCAAGAAGTGGTTCAGTTTATGCTGGATAGTGATACGCACATGTGGAGCATGAGGAGAAGCAAGGCGAATTGGTTTAGAGTCGTGGGTTGTCTCACGCGTGCGGCTACTTTGGCACGTTGGTTGGATGGGATTCGCACGTGGGCACACCCGCCTACTACTGTTTTAGTTCATGTACTGCTTGTAGCTGTTGTGTTATGTCCGCATCTGCTGCTCCCCACCGTATTCATGTACGCCTTCTTGATTTTAGCATTGAGATTTCGGTATCGGCAAAGGGTCCCACACAATATGGACCCAAGACTGTCCTATGTGGATGCTGTGGGTCCAGACGAGTTAGATGAAGAGTTTGATGGATTTCCCACCACACGATCGGCTGACGTGGTGAGAATTCGATATGATAGGCTGCGGGCCTTATCTGGTAGGGCCCAAACACTTTTAGGTGATATGGCAGCACAAGGAGAGCGTTTGGAGGCATTATTTAACTGGAGGGATCCAAGAGCTACAGGGATATTCGTAGTATTCTGTTTAGTTGCTTCACTGGTATTTTACGTGGTTCCATTTAAGTTGTTTGTAGTAGGATCTGGATTCTATTACATTCGCCACCCAAGGTTCCGCGACGACATGCCGTCTGTCCCTCTCAATTTTTTCCGCCGACTACCGTCGTTTTCCGATCAAATTCTGTAAAAGGTGGACGTTATGATTTTATATGTAACGTGGTCATTAATTAATATTATTTCATTTGTATAATTATTCGTGTTGTTTAATACTAGTATGTCTGTCTCTTTATTGAGCTTTAAAAAGTTGGCAAAAGTAATTCTGGGTGGAACGGTTACCGTTATATTTATATATGGTTAATGAGGGGCGGTGGGTGCATTTACTAATTTGGAGAACGAAGTAGAAACTAAGGAAGGTGACCGTTAGATGAGCCAGTGACCACTGACCACCCGAGAACCGACTATACGAGGCTCGAGGTCGATATTGAAGATATGGATTTTCCTTTTTAAACAAAAAAACATACAGTTGGGATTAAAAGATGACAATGAAATTGAAATATAAATAGAAGAAAGCAAAAAGGCCAAGGCAAAAAGGGAAAATCTAGACCTACCTGATTGGTGAAGATATACATATAATAGCTCCTCTGGGTGGGAATTCGATATCATTACCGAACTTAATTGTCATTTACGATTACATAACTTTTTAAAAAATAATCGAATTTATTTTAACAAATTTTTTGAGTTACCGAATATTTGACCGAACAGTAAATTACCAATTAGTAATTGAATTACCGATTAAAAATATTTATCATTCTTCTTCAGATATCAAGTCATAATATTTTGTCACAAAAATAAAATAAAATATTCAGAGATAAGTGTTTTATGCATCAATCAATTCATCGTACAAGAAAAGAATAATTCAAGTAATAGTATTTGATAATAAAAAAAAGCTTATTTGCACTAGTAGTACTCTAACTTTGGATGATATAACGTTTAAGTATCTTAACTTCAATTTTGTAACAAAAAGAACCATATCTTTAATTCTTGTAATAATCAATTACTCCTAACAGATTTCGAAGTCACAAATAAATTGTAAATATAAAAGATTGTAATTTTCATCATCTTTTTCTTTGGTCATCAATTGCGAATGGCCAAAATGAAATTTGTCAAAAAAAAAATTTAATATATGTTTTCGACAAGGAACGAAACAAAAAATATACGAAATTGAAGAGTTTGTCGCGAGAATTTGGAATATGACTTTATTTTTTATGAATAATGCACGGTTTAGCCAGAAAACGCTAAAAATTGATTGACTTAATTTTATCCTGATTATTGGAAACAACAACGAAAGATGCAAGATTTATGTCAAAACGTCAGTTTTGATGAAAGGATAACAAAGTTGTAGTCAAACTACCGGAAGTGGATGAAAATTTGCTCAAAGTTTCTGTGGCTGTCCAAATATGATAGCTATTGCTTTAACATTTTTCTCTTTTTTTTAAAATTTTATTTTTTAATTGTAATTATAATTTAAAATTTTTTTTTATTAATAATAATAATAATAAGTAAGTTTCTTTATATCTTTTAATTACTAATTTTAATAATTAATATAATTTTTAGTTGTAAATTTCATTTTGGTCATACTTATAATCTATTGATGACTTAAAAACCTATTAGAGCTGCCTAATTATTACAAAAATTGAAGCTGGTGTATATTTTTTTGTTATAAATTAAAGCTATGGTACTTAAATTTTACGTTACCCAATGTTTGAGTATTGCTGCTGTAAATAAGCAATAATAATAATAATAATAAGTATTGGGTAAAAACCAAATACTAATTTGCCCTATATTGCTTTACCTTATGCCAAACTTTTGGTGGGGCCAAAGAAAGGAAGAGTAGCGAATCCATTGGATGAATTGAAAAAAGTTGTGTGCTCCAAAGTTTAAGGGAGGTCTTGGGTTTAGGGATATTTGAACCTTCAATATGGCTATGTTGTCTAAACAATGCTGGCGCCTAGCCAACGATGAAAATTCCCTTTTGTTCAAATTCTTTAAGTCAAAGTACTTTTCAAGAACTATTTTTTAAAGGCAAAAATAGGCCATAGACCAAGTCAAACATGGAGAAGTATTTGCGAGGCAAGGTGGGTAATCAGAGATGGTACCAAAGCAAGAATTTGGGTGGATAATTGGCTTTCAAAGAAGGATAATCCACTAGTGAGGTCACAAGGGGCACAACTCCAACCACAAGATATGGTAAGTAAGCTTATTGATTATGAAAATGAATGCTGGAATCAGAGAGTATTGGAGGATAATTTTGAAGATGAAGTTGTCGAGCAAATATTGCAAGTCCCTTTAGTGTTGGGTGCTGGACATGATGTTAGAAGATGGAGAGGAACAAAAAGTGAAACTTTTTTGGGGAAATCAGCTTACCAGCTTGTTTTGAATGAAAGAATGAAAGATAGTAGTGCCTCATCATCAACAAACACTGAAAGTTCCATTTGGAAGAAACTTTGGCATCTAAGAACACCTCCAAAGCTAAAACATTTCTGTTTTAGAGCATGTACAAAGCAGTTACCCACTAGAACTGTGCTTGCAAGTCGCAAAATAATAATTAATGAAATTTGTCCCAAATGTGGCGAAGAACCAGAAACTACAGAGCATTTTTTGCTTAAATGCCCAATTACAAAGCGAGTTTGGTTGTTGTCTCCTCTACGCATTCAGGTTAGTGATGCAATCCCATATCTTAAAACATGGTTCTTTAATAATCTTGAAAATATGGAAGCAGAGCAGACTGAGATTTTATGTAATGCTTTGTGGAGCATATGGAGATCGAGGAATGTGTGGGTTTTTCAGGAAAAATTCCAATCTAAGCTAGTTATGGTACAACTGGCTTTGAGCCTCATTTTTTATTACCAGAAAGTGCAGACGAGACCAGAGAGAGTTACTCCTATTAACTCTCAAGCAAAATGGAAACCATCAGACCCGGATACAATTAAAATAAATTGTGATGCTGCTCTATTTGAGGACAGAAATGTGTATGGTCTAGGTTTTATTGCCAGGGATTCAAAGGGACAAATAACGGCTTCAGGTTGCCGAAGAAAAAATAGTGCAAAGGAACTTGTAGTGCTTAAATCTAAAGCCATATTTTTTGCGATGGAAGCTGCCAGAGATCTCTCTTTTCGAATGATTCATATTGAGGCTGATTGTCAAGAGTTAATCCACATGCTTGTTTCAAATCATAACCCCTTGTCAGAATGGGGCACTGTCTTATTAAATATCAGATCGTTATCAAGATTATTTCAGTTTGTTTAGTTTTCTTATGTGTCTAGAGTCAATAATAAGTCAGCACATTGTTTAGCGAGAATGCAAACTGGTGCAGAAAATTCAGATTGTGTTTTTTGTTGAGGAGGCACCATTTGCTCAACTTGTAATTGAGGATACTTTGTTGATGAATTAATGAAAGTATGGATGATTATCTCCAAAAAAAAAAAAGAAAATACCAAATTTCACGAATGGTAAAAAAGTTTAGATAACCAAAGCGGAAATATTTCGGTAAAAATTTTCAGAATTGGTACCGAAAAGTGCTCACCACGATTTGAATTCTCTAGAATTGGTTAAAGCATTTTCTTTTTTTTTTTCTTTTTCCTGAAAGAGAAAACGTTATGGATTATTTATTGAATTATGAATTTTAGTAATGTATCCAAAAGGCAAGTGATTTGCTAATCAATCCTTTTAAGTTTTTCCTTTTTTTGCTATTTTTGGTGTTTATCTTTTTCTACAGAGCAGTTTCTGCTGTAGTGGTTTTTAGCATCAGTAGCAGTCGTCAAATGGTATGGCAGAAAAAACAAAGCCCATAAATGTAAGGCGGTCTGGTCTGCAGTGTGTCGCCAACCGAATCCTATTTCTTTGCTCGAGTATTTTATCATTGTCCCGCTACTGCTTCACAACGTCTCTGTTGTCACCAGGATAAATTCAATATTTATATAATCTAAGAACTTATATCAAAATTAGTAATAATTGAAAGGCTTTAATATACATTTGGCCTAAAAACACTATTTCTGAATAATATTCACCCACAAACTAAGACTCTTAGTATATCAGGAAGCAGATGATTTATTTAATCTTTCATTTAGAGATGAACAAAATCATAATCCAATACAATTAGAAATTAGGCTATGATTACGAACTTGTAATATTTCACTATAAGAACCTAAAATTTCTTTTACAACATTTTTTACCTTTCACACATCTTTCTATTACATCAAAGTTAGAAGGCTGGTAAATCCAGATTTCCATTTTATTTATTTAGCTTGTAAGATTTTCAAAGAATAAATTTTCATCTACATTGCCTCTTACTAAAATTTTTCTCCCCTGTAAGTTTTGAGAGCAGACTCTTCAACCTCCTTGACCCCGGTCCAGGCTTCAAAACACCATATTTCTCATTTTGTAAGCCTGAACATGACTTGTGTCTCTTTCCACTCCCCGAACACCAACCACCATAAGAAAAATCTCCTTTGTTTCGCTTCAGAAGTTCGCGATCAATTTTGTCGAGAACAGGGTCATTTTTCTTGAACTTTCTTGCAAATGGGCGGCTGCTTAAGATCATTCTTCTGTAATCTTTAAGCCCCAGGGACCTTGGATGTTGCTTAGGAGGTGTATCCCAAGTGATGTAGTGCAAATCATGATTAGCTGTAGTGTTTCCATATTCTTCTGAGTTGCATATAAGTGTTTGAAAGTAGCCTTCTGGTGAGGATACAAAGTTGGTGTAATAGAGGAGAAGAGTTCTTGGCAAGTTGTCCCAACCCACAATCGAATACTCCGCAAAAGATCTTGACAATACCGTCCAAGCTGATCCTGTACACATGTATTCCCATAATTATACGTGTTCTTATCATAAGTTCGTAATATCGTATCTTTATAATGTCACTTAAGATTCACATTCCTAATCTCACTCTCACAAAAGCAAAATTAAGAGAACTGCTTTTTTCTTTTTCTTTTTTTTTAAATGGAAGTAATTAATTAGACTGAGAAAATGTTGTTGCAAGCCTACTGATCAATTATGAAATAAGCACTAATGTGATAAGCAGCATAACCTCTATGCAATAAACAGACTTCAATGTTTGTCAATATTAAACTTGATAAGGCTAAGAACACACATGCTATGCAGAACCATACTACTATAATATTCCAAGCTCTGGAACTTGTGTTGCTATTTGGGCAACTGACAAGAGCATAAATAAACCCATGTGATTCTTTTGGAGAAAAAAAAAAAAAAAACCCATGTGATTCTCTTTTTAAGAAAGAATATTAATATTTATTTCTTCTGAAACTCCCTTTTCAAATCATTTTAAATATACTTAACTTGTTGAGTGGTTTAAGAGCCATAAATAACTTGTTGAATGGTTTAAGAGCCATAAAGTGATGGACCATGACAATCTCACAGAGTGCCGCAGAAGAATCGGCTGTTCTATGGGGGTGATTACATGATGTGAATCGTGGTTAGTTGGTCATGGAGGCTGATCACGTAGTGGTGGTTTATTTTCTGTAGCTAATAAAATGGCATGTCTTTTACTACCACTTTAATTTAGGAGTCCTAGTGACAGTACGACTTACAATGTGTTATTTCCCATTCCTATTTAAATTCCTGTAAGTACCTGATGAGAAATCATCTATTGAGCAAATAAACACTTTAAATCAAATTATACTCTACAAGCTATTGATTGGGACCTATTATAAAGATTATATAATAGTTAATTACTTGATCTTATTTGTTTTTATAAGATTTATCCTTGTAAATCTAAAAGGTTATCCGTACGAGCAGTAAAGCACATGCATTATTATTCAATATCATTTGGGCTTTGGCATGTGAACTCCCTGGTCATGCAGCTCCTTGTCCTTGGCCCCCCCCATCAAGGGACTTCTCTGCAAATCTAACATGGATATGTTAACTCTTGGCTGTGATTTCATGCCAATTTGGAGGTTATAGAGAGCTTTCTCATTTACTTCAATGATAGACCCATTATACAAGGTTAGGTGGGTTGAAATGTCAAAATAATTTCAGGGAAAACGCAAATTTGGCACCCTTTCAAGTTTTTTTATTTTTTTTATTTATAAAAATAACCTTTTTTTTTTACTTTTTTGACAAAACTAACACCCTTAGTAGTATTATTTTGGACAAAAATAAGCCCCTTATTTTTAATTGAAATTCTTCTCCGCACGACTACTTTTTCACATCTGTTAATGTAACTCTTCCTTCACAATTGGTAAAAAAAACGTAACTCTTCCTTCTCTCCATGGTTTCTTCCCACTGCTGGAGTTCACCATGCCTCCACCATCGATCTAAGGTTCCCACTCTCGCCAATCGGGAAGGCTAGCCTTGTGATTCCGAGACCATTTGCACTGCCACCAGGAGTTAGTTGAGGAAGGTCCACACGCAACTGGAGTTTTAGATCGCAAAAAGTCAGATTTTCCAACATCCTCCGATAGTTTATGCCGTCAAATTTCTTATCAATAAACTTGTCTCTTTGAGCACTTTCAGGGTTGAAGCAATTTTCGGTGGCCAGTGCGTTTTGAACAAATTAGTTCTGAACATACTTTGAATAGATTTTAAACATGCTTTGAACAAAATAGGTTTGAACATACTTTGAATCGATTTTAAACATACTTTTAACAAAATAGTTTTTGACATACTTTGAACAATTATATTGTAGAATTTTTGCATATGTTCTTTTAATCAGTTATTTTTTTGTTTGTCATTTTTAATTTTACTAATAGTTTTTTTTTTTCCAGTTTTGGAATGATACATCAAATGCATTAATTTTATTTGAAGATTTTGCAGATTTAATAATATTATTTAATAATTTTTTATAAGTAATTTTTTATTTAATTATTTGTAATATAAAATATACATTCTTCCATTAATATAATTTAATATATTTTTTTACTATAAATTATAATTTTTTAGTATTAATTGTATTTTTTATGATATAAGATATTAAATTTAGCAAAATTATAGTATAAATTGAAATTTTTCAAATTTTATTTTTAAAAAAAAATTATATTTATAGAGTGATAAATTAATTTTTTAATTGAAATGTGTTTTCAAAATTTAATTATTGAATTTTTTAATTATTTAATGTGTGGTGTTAATTAATATTAATTTTTAAAGTATTTATAGGATAAAAAATGTAATACACTCACACTCTCTATATGAGATTACGATTCTTTTTTAAGCTTAATATGATGTAGGTAGCTACTTTGTCAACAAGAGTTAAAAAGGTAGCTAATTTTGTCAATATTTGTTAAAAAATGTAGCTATTTTTTTCTTTCTCTTTTTTTTTTTTTTTTTGACTAAGATAACTAGTTTTACCAAAATTTATTAAAAAGATGCTATTTTTATCAAATCTCCAATAAAAAATCTCCTATATGTATCTTTTACTTATAATTAATTTAGTTTATTTGACATAAATGCTTGGATAGCATCCACAACCACTTATCTAATGGGGTCCATGCATTATATAAGATAAAGGAAAGAAAGGGACACCCACAAAAAAATTACAGCTTCTTGACAAAGAAGTGGAGAGCATATCAGCCTTTCATCATTGAAAGGAAGCTGCTACCTTATTCTCACGCAAACCTACTTGCACTTTTCTGAAATTCCACCCTCTTTTCCAGCATAGCATGAGTTTGATTTTGAACATTTGCGACGGAATTAATGTGACAAGCATTATTACAGCTAAGCTAAGCTATCACCCACATTTGTAATTATGCAAATGCGTGAAGCACACAGTTTTGGCAATTCTTTAATTCTGAAATTGCAAGTTGATCCTATTGTCCTCAAATTGATATCGCTTTCGAGCATGTCTTTAAAGCATAAGACTAGGATAAAGAAATGGACATCCAAACCAATAATTAGATCAAGATGATTTTGAACTTTTAAAGGTAACTTTTATTCTAAGACTACTGTAGTTTGTTAGTTGATGATAATTTTAATTAGATCTAAAGTCTTACTCAACTATCACACAAAGCAAACAAATAAGTATGACTTACAAAAGGAGAAAGGGTTGATTAAGACGAGATTTTCATAGCTGTCTGGATGACAATCTTGGACCTACTTAAAATAAAAAGAAAAAGGAGGTTCTGTTTTCATTACACTATTTCTATAGACAACTCAATAAAAAGACAAGATTTGATCTTCATAATGCCAAGTTTTTTAAGAGTTTTAAACCATGCCCTAAGGTTTTGAGGTATATAAGACAGACTTTAGGTGTGAAGGCCTAATACAATGACAATCAAGATAAAACAATTTGAAAATTGGAAACCTGGAAACTTTTTTTCTTTTTTTCCATTTTTCAAATGCATCCAAACACAGGAGGGCCAATCTGGAAAACCCCAAAAAATTTAATAATTAAAGTTTAGAACTTTAATCTAAGTACCATGTACATAATGTCCCAGCATTCAGAGATTTCACATGCTAGTCTCAAGTACAAGATGTGATTTTTTTTTTTTTTTTTGGTAATTTTGTGTTCTAAAAAAATACTAGTATCTCATTTATGAATCCTAATGAAGGGTACTGCAAAGGTATTAATTAAAAGCAATGTCCTATGCAGAATAAGTAAAAGATTGGGGAAAACCTGTAAAGAGCTTGAAAGCAGTTGGGAGACTCCTCTGTTTAATAACCCACCATATCTCTGATTTATTGCGCCTGTAAAGTCCTGGATCTATCATAATTGGCTTAGCTCTCTTATTCCTGAATTGAAATATACATTTTTTTTCCAGTGATTAGAATGTCATTCCTAAATGAAATAAAAATTAAAAAAAAATTATATTCCAAAAAAAGATACTCAAGAAGGGAAAAAAAAAATTACAGTTTCCATCCCAAGTGACTGCTATGCTGTATGAAGTTGAGATCTTTTGGTAACCCAGAAAAGGCATCAATTAGATCTGAAAACAAAAATTAGGTCATTAAATCACATTATGAAAGAAAGAAAGAAAGAAAGTAAATTTTATTGGTAATACTAATATCAAATAGGGCACTCACCATACCATCTTGAGTCACCAATGGATAATCAGAAGCACTGAGATTAATGAACCAATCCCATTTGCAAGTCCTTAACAAAATTGCCATTGCATGAAGAGTAGTAGCAAGCATAGTAGGTCCTCTATAAGTTACTAAATTTGGTTTTCCAACAATCCAAACATTACCCAATACAGCAAAAACTGAATTATTGGAAACAAAACCATGTATTGCTTTATGCTCTGCTTCTGGTGCATCAGCATCCACATGAATCAAATAATAGTTCCCTGGATGGTAAAGTGCCTTTAAAACCCTCATTACCCTCTTTGCATCACCTTTAGATGCTGATATCAAGTAAGCAAAGGTTACTGGATAGGGATTTTGGTCTTTCAGAGTGTTTAAGTTGATTACAGGAGTAAATTTTGAAATGGGTATTGTTAACTTTGTTGGAATATAAAAGAGAGAGAAAAAAATGGAGGTTAGCATGAACAAAATGGTGAAAGTTTTGATACCCATTTCATGCACAACAAACTACCCTTAATCCCAAACTATTTGGGGGTTGAACCGGTAAGAATGAGGTTTAAAGGAGAGATTTTTTTGAGAAGAAAGGCAGTTGGGTTTTAAAGAGAAGGTAGTTTTAAGCTGTTAATGATGCAGAGATTTATGAAAAGAGAAGGGCAGAGGTGGGGAATAAATAATAATAAAAATGAAAAAGAAAAGAAATGTATGGAGGACATGGCTTCTTTCTTGTAGGTTCCTTACTTTGAAGAGAGGCCTACATTTGTCACCAGATTAGCTATTCTCATTGGATGGTGCAAATGCAAAATTAATTAGTATAATTATGGGAACTACCACTACAACATTGACATCTCATCCAGTTTGGAGATGTCTTACCAACTGCAAATTGGCCCTTTCCATTTGGCTCCGGTTTAAGGTTAATTTTTTTTTTTTAAATCTTTTAGTTACCTCTGAGAAGGTTTTAACTTTGGACCTCTAATCTTTCATGACATCATCTCACCACCAAGCCATCCTTTTAATACTTGTTTTTACTCTACACTTTGTTTTCTATTTGTTGATTTTGTTGTATTTAATTATAGTTTTACATAAGGTTTAAGGCATATATTTATAAGGTCAAATCAAATAAGTCGTAAATCGTAGAGTGATTTTCAGGCCTTCAAACCCTCTTGAGGGTAACTAAAGGAAAAAAAAATATTAAGAGTCGGCGTACATAGCGCACAGTCTTTTCTTCGTCCTAGTTAAGGTCATAAGCCTATGGTCTCTACGTCTTGATTAAGTGGGCTTCGGTTCCTTGAGAAATCTCATTCCAATTCTGATGATTTCGATGTTTACAAATTACTACCTCCGTTTTTATGATATGTTTACATTTTCTTTTTTGGGTGTTTTTTTTATTTGTTTACATTTCTATTTATAGTAAGTTTTGTAATTGTTTATTATTATTTTTTTATTGGTATTGGTGAAAAAGTAAGTTTTTTAAAGGGTTAGTAGTTATTTATTATTATTTCTGTATTAGCATTGGTGAAAAGTAAGTTTTTTAAAGGGTTAGTAGTTATTTATTATTATTTCTGTATTAGCATTGGTGAAAAGTAAGTTTGTATTGGTATTGGTGAAATAGTGAATATAAAGAAATGAAAAAAACAGAGATAGTACATTTTTTGAATTTTTTTTTTTTGACATGTACATTTTTTGAGTTCAATGTTAGAAAATTTAGTTTCTAAAATATATTCTATTAAACAATTTTTTTTATGATACCCTTTTCGTTCAACTGACTTCATCTCTTTTTTTAATTTTCCGTTGCAATTTGTAAGTGTCCTTTTTTATGATAATTAATAATTTTTCTCGTATTACTTATCTCAGTTATCCAGAAAAATTAAAATATTTTGTTTTGAAAACTATTAATATAATTAATATATTTTGCTTATTATCGACAAATGCAGAGGTATAGAGTGTTTGGGCGTCAATCACAGGTACCTTGGTCTTTGATTTGGAAATTAAAAGTGCCGCCGCGTCTTCGTAATTTCTGGTGAAGATGTATATCTGGTTGTTTACCAGTTAAGTCAAATCTACAACGAAGAGGAATTGATGTGAATGTGGATTGTGTTATGTGTGGCAATGAAGTAGAGTCGGTAGTCCATAGTTTATTTTTATGCCCATTTATCAGATGTATTTGGCAGAATATTGTTGCGGTGCAGCTTATTAATGACCAAACAGATTTAATGGATTGGGTGATAATCAACTTTCGGGGAATGTCTGAGATACAACGAGTGGCAGTTGTTGCAGGAGCTTGGAGTTGTTGGTCGGCGAGGAACGGTCTGTTATGACGGAATGAACCAGTCCGTGTGGATGAAATAAAACATAGAGCAGCAACTGTAGTCCAGGAATGGCAGAGAGCACAAATTGAAGATGGCGAGCAGTCCGATACGTTAACAAGGGCAGCTGTACGAGACAAATGGTTACCTCCACCGGAAACGTTTCTCAAGATTAACGTGGATGCAAGCTACATAGATGGTGTTGGGGTTGGGGTTGGGTTTGGTGCTGTGATAAGAGACTCTACTGGTGGATTTTGGCGTGCAAAGAATGTTGTATTACAAACAGTATCTTCTCCATTAGAGGCAGAGGCACTTACGTGTAAGGAAGCTTTATCTTGGCTCAAAGATTTGCAATTGAATAAGGTTGTGGTTGAGTTAGATTCAAAGGTCATAGTTGATGCTTTGTCTTCTCGCTGTCTTTACCGAAATTAGCTGGGTGTTATTTTAGATGATTGTTTATTCTATGCCCATCAAATAGGTGATGTTCGTTTTGTTCATGTCAAACGGTCTGCGAACCGTGTTGCTCATTGTCTTGCTAGAGCAGCAGGTTCATCAACAATTGTAGGGGAGTGGTCATTTGACCTGCCCTTCTGTATCCGACCTTTATTATAGGCGGATTTAATTTAATGAATAATTATTCCATTCAAAAAAATATAATTAATATAAAATTATTTTTTTTTTTATAAATGTACAAAAGGAAAAAAGACCACTTTTTTTTTTAATATAGACATTTTACTCACACACCCAACACACACACTCAAAGAAAAAATTATATTTTTGCAACTTGTGAGACTTAAAGCTCAAACATGAAAGCTTGCATTCACTTCTACTTGTCTCTTCTACTACACCAGGGGCCCTCCCCGAAAAGAGACCACTTAAAGTGCAAACAAAGGGAGCATAGTAATTTTGGGACTATAGTTAGTTAGAGATTATAGTTAACATCTAAAGAATATAGTATACAGAAAAAGTTATAATTTTGTGATGAAAAATGAGAGTTTTGAGTCATTGGTAACTTTGAAAATTAAAATTGTTAAAATTAATTTTAGTTTTGAGTTAAGGGTAGTCATGAACTCTGGCTGAACAGTTTTTTATCATAAAATGAAGTTATTAACTTTAAAAGAGTTCTTTTTTTTTTTTTGAAAAAAAAAACTTTAAAAGAGTAATAAATCTAAAGTACAAGTTAAGTTGAATATTTATTGATGGAAGTCGCATTTATGCAGGTTTTCAGTCTGGCTCAGGCTCTAGTGCTCCAACTTCCAATTTATTAATTATAAAAAATCAAAAAAAAAAAAAAAAATCTTCCAATTTGTTAATATTGATTGTCTGGACATTGGGCCACTTCAGTATCTGTCAAGGCCCAAAATGGTCCAACCCACTTGCTAAAATAAATTATTTTCCACGTATTACATGGAAAATATTGAAGGAAAACCTAGTTAGCAGTTAGGCCCTATTTGGTAGGGTTGCTTTGGAGAATATTTTTCAAAAATTTTTATCAAATAAAAAATAAATAAATAAAATTTTTTCACGATTTAACGAATTAATCAATTCTTCCGAATTCTCCAATTTACCGAATTTAACAAATAATTTTCTTATTTAACGAATTTAAAATTTTTAACTAAATTTCATACAAATACAATAAAAACTACAGCAAAAAGAAATTCATAAAATTTCTTTAAATCTCTACAAATTTTATATATAAATATGTTGATAAATAACTCTATAAACATATAAGATCTATAAGTCCATATATACATAACTTCATACATAAGAGAGAACAAAAAAGTAAAAAGAGAGGGAAAAAAAAAAGAGGCTCCTATGTTCATTTTAGAATTAAAAGTTTAATACGTTAATTTGGAAAAAAATTTTCTTTTAACAAAAAATTCACGAATTAACGAAATTTAAGAAATATCTTACGACTTAATAAATAAAAATATTTTTTAATAAAATTTTTTCCTATTAACTGAATTTCACAATTTAACGGTTTCATTTAAACATTTCTACTATTTGATTTAGCTGTTCATATCAGCTAATAGTAGTGTTGATAGCTGATGGCAGATAGTTGATAGCAAATTCAGAAATGTTGAGTAAAGAATTTAGTAGCAATAGTTAGAACATGAAATTACTAATAAAAGAATAATTATAATTATATATTATATATTAACTTTTTATTTTATTTTTAATATTTAATATATTATATAAATAAAATTTTAATTAAATTATAATTATTTTTTAAAAAATAAATAATTATAATTATAATTATAATTATTATTATTAAAAAAAATTATTCAATAATAATTTTATAAAATAATGAAATTGACTATTATTTTAATTAATATAATACTTATAAAAATCACCTATAAGCTATCTATCCATTGCATAAAATAGTTAAATGAAATACAGACATATTATCGAGGAGCAGTCGGAATGTTCGTACATGACATAAGTGGAGGACTAATTTCTTCACGGATATGTACTTTTGGAATCGATAATATTTTATTTTTAATCTTTTTGAGTTAGGATCTTTTTGTGTTCATCCCTCTTTAACGTCATACAAGTGGAGCAATTAACTATAAAAAATATTGGTGTTGATATCGCTCATTTGTGATTTATTGAGTGATAACCAACTTGTGCCCTTGGCATTTTATAGTCTGTATTCTTGGATTTCTATGGTATTTTTAAGAAATTATGTGTTTTTACTCTATTTTTAAATGCTAAATAAACAAATAAAAAATTTTAGAATAGCAAATAAAATTTAATTTACAATTAATTAAAATGATTAAGTTTAATTAAAATTCACAACTAAAAATCATAATTTAAAAAAAAAAAATCCCTTCCTCCGACTAGTTTAATTAAAAATGAGAAAAATCTATTTAGGACGCCTAAAGTCACGGAGTTTAACAAATTCTGATTTCTTGCCCCGCATTTACCAATGGATATATGATCAACAAGAATAAAAAAAAAAAATTGAATGTGGACCGCTACAAAAAATGTTAAAAGAAAAAGAGACAGATTCCTTATGTTACATGCCTTTTTTTGTTACATCCTTGTTGATTAGTACTACTATAATTTAATAACGTCTACTATTGCCTTAAATTCGCTATAAAAATTTTAAATAAAATTGTTCTCAACTTTTTTTTTTTTTAAATGTTTTAGGAAGCAGCATCTAGACCAATGCTTTTAAAATAATAGCACTTTTATTTGTTTTTATTTTTATAATTAACTCTAATCCTAATTCTGTCTATCTGTCCTGTAGATTGTGTTTAGCAACACTTTTTCCGTTAATTTTTGGTTAAAATGCTAAAACTCTATTTTTAACTTTCATTAAATAGTTTTTAGGTATCATTAAAAAAAAAAAGGTATCTTTGTTTTTTTTTTCCTCCAAAAAGAAAGGATATCTTTAACCACATGAATAACGTTTTATAAAAATCACCTCTATTTAATTCAACTTCTAGTATTTGTAAACAATTATACTACAAACATTAGTTTTTTGGAACACCCTCTAAAGCCTGAGGTTGCACCACTTGTTGATTTGAACGTTTTTGGGTGAAGAGCATCATCAATTTCTATTCCCGAATTTGCACAAAAGAAATTATCTAAAATCAAGGCATCTTCTGCATCTACGAGTCTATGTGTATGTATCACGTATTGCGTCTATCAAACAAATTCGTTAAACTGCTTATTGGTGATTGAAATTTTTCTTGCTTAAAGTGAAATTGATTAAAATGTGTGAATATACACTTACCAATGAAATTCGTAGAAAAAGAAAAACTATCAGGTGCGGTTGTGAACCATGTCTGATAGCATTCAAGCTACTAAACATTCAAATAGCAGAATTGTCCGTTAACTTTTCCATCTCAAATACGTGAATATTGAATATCTATGAAAATAAATATACGGTAATGATTTATGGCACAAAGTGTATCAATAACACTCAAAATGAGTGTGATATGGGACCCAAAATGAAAAAATTGAAAGAAGCGAACCAGTACACTTTCCGACTTCTATCACTGCTCATAAATATAATTTTTTTTGAGAAAAAATAATGTCAATACTTGTTTAATTTTTTTAAAAATTTTTTTAATTTTTGGCCAGATAATCTTTAATATCAAATACTGATTTTCTATGGTCAAAGGCTGAATTTAGGTAACTAAACCCTCTACTAATGAGGATAAACTACTTTCCATCAAAAGGGTTCTAGAGTGTAACTCTAATCCAACCATACTTCCCTCCAAAAAAACAAAAATCAAAATTAGTTAGTAGTTGAACCTAACAAAACACTTCTCTTTTAATTTCTTTTTAAAGAAAAAAGAATTGCTTCCTTTACTTTTTTTTTTTTTTTTTACTTTGTTTGATTGAAGAAGATAAATAAACATTAAAGAAAGAAGAAAACAAGAAAGAGAAGAAAGCTCAACTAAATCATTCACGAGGAAACTGACACAATAACTCGAGAAGAGAAGACCCTCTTCCACAAGTCACCAAACCTAACTCATTTACCTGCCACGTCATCTGCCACATCACCTAAACCAAATCCCACACACAAGCCAATTCGTGATCAAATCATATAAATAATAATAGTTGGAAACTTAAAAGCCACGATTAGTGGAGTAAGAAAAAGAGGAGGCTTGTTTCGTGCAATATTTTAAAGATTTTCTCAGAGAGGACCTTTCTTGAGTTCAATTATAATACCTCCGTTTTTTATTGTATAAGACTTGTAGCTGAAGGGTAGTTTTCAAAATGTTGAAATTTTTAGTATTTGTGGGTGGATTTTGACAATTTTTGGTCTTGTCTTTTAGTGGATAAGATTTGGATTTTAGTGTATGTGGGATCTATTTTTTATATTGATTTGATGTGAGTTAGTGGTGAAAAATATGTGAGGTCCACTTTTTAAATTAAGTGGATATAAATTATTAGGTTAGAATTGGAAGAAAATTATGTAGGAAAAGAAGGATGAATAGTACTAAGTCTCATACAATTAAAAACGGAAGTAGTATATTATATACATAATATAAACTCATAGTCATACCTTGACTTGTTCTTGAGATTGGAAAGAAAAATTTCATTTTTTTTTTCTTGTATTTGTGATGCCAAAATGTGCTTGTGAGATAGGTCAACAGCAGACTATACATCTTGAGTGCCAAGAAAGTGAAAGAATATCAAAGAAAATGGAACACAAACAAAGAGTAGTTGACTTGGAAATTTAAGGGTTCATGAATGGAAAGACATAAAGAATCTAGCATTACTACAGCTATTAATATGCACAATTTCCCAATTCAATTTCGAGAAGATAGACTTCCATCTACAAACCCCATCATCAAGGTTATCTCTCTCTACCCATTTCTTGCTTCTTTTTTTCTTCCACAAATCTTTCTTTTCAAGGAACATTTTCTTTTTTGTTTCTTAAATCTTAAATATTGTGTGTGATCTTCTTCCTTTATTCCTCTTTTAAGTAAATCTCATCTCGTATAGCATCTAGCATCTAAAAAGTTTTTGACTTGCTGTATTATAATAAATCATACCTGGTCTGTTTTTCTTGAAGGTTAAAGAATCAGAAGCAACAGTGGCGGCAGGGCAATTTGCTCAGAGGCTCTTCCGAGTCCTTTTCCTAACACACATAATCCTAACTGCCACCCTAGCAGTTGCCCTCACCGTCCGTGGCCTGCTTTCCGCACATAACCACCACTTCCACCTCAAGAAGTGGTATCTGCCTCTCCTGACTTCAACAGCCTGTGCTGGAATTGTAGCTTTTACTTGGCAATGGATCACCCTCTGCTACCCTTCAAGAGCCATAAAAGCTGCATTTTGGATTAGCCCCTTGCTTACATGTGCAGTTGGAATCCTGCTAGTGCTAGTTGGCTCTGCTCCAAGTCTTGCAATAGGTTCAATTGCAGTTGTTTTTTCCATAATTCAATCTCTTTATGCTTGTTGGGTGAATCCGAGATTCAATTATGCAATCAAGATTCTGTCAGTTTCCACAGCTTCTCCTCCTGCTAAAACTGCTGCACTGGTTACTTTCTCAATCATCACCGGTGTTGTTTACTCTGCCATCTTGGTGTCTGGTGTAGGTGGTGCTACAATTACTGGAACAGAATTAGACATCTTGTTCATTTTGGTAATCTTGCTTAGCCTGACATGGAGTATGCAAGTCATGAAAAACACATTGCAGGTTACAGTTGCACACATCAAGTACATACATTTGGCATGTGGAGCAGATATGGAGACAAAAGTAGCTTTTAGAGACACATTCAAACACCTTATGGGGAGCATATTCATTGGCTCAGCCATTGTCCCGATTCTTACAGTAATCCGGGGCTCTGCAAGAGCAATTATTCTGGTTGCAGGGGGTACAGATGAATTCTTGTTCTCCTGTGCTAATTGCTATTCTGCTATAGCTTCTACACTGGTGAACTATGGCAATAGATGGGGTTTTGTGCAGGTAGGGGTTTATAGCAAGGGGTTTGTAAAGGCATCCATGGACACATGGGAGTTATTTAGGCAGGGAGGACTCGAACCACTAATAGATACAGACCTTACCAGCTCATTCTGTTTCCTATCTGGGACAGCAGCAGGTGCAGTATGCAGTTTGGTTGGAGGAATATGGACCCTAGTAGTTCATAAAAGCTATGCAACAGAGGTGTCAATATATGCCTTTGTGATAGGCTACTTCATGGTAAGAGCTGATATACTATTTTATCATTAACAAGACATGTAAAACATTGATTTTATAAAGAAATTAGTAACTGATCAGGATTGATAATTTTATGGTCCTCAGTGTAGGGTGGCAATGGCGTGGGTACAAGCATGCGTCTCAGCTTACTACGTAGTTTATGCAGAGAACCCACAGAATCCCCAATTTGACTCGACTATTCCTGTTCGCATTCAAGAGCTTCAAAGGTACGGAGCTTAAAAATCCTGGAGGCCAACTCAGCCATGGTTATTAATAGCAGACTAGTATGTACATTTGTACCAGATATAACACCTCAAGTGAACATTTAACAGTTAGAAATATGTACATTTGTCAGATTGTAGCTACTGGCATGAGAATTAGATCCAATGATGTTGTAAATGATTCAATATTATTTCCAAATTGTCTATGTGCATGTACATTTACCATTTTTCCACTTCATTTCTCAGAGACAATTTCAATGGACCGAGAAAAGGCAACAATAAATTCAAGCTTCAGTTCATCGCGTTTCAACATAATAAATAAACAAACAGAAGGGAAATGTAAAGCTTTAAGACTCATGGTTATAGAAGAACAGAAGATACCATTACCATTGAGAAATGAATTGAGTTGAATACATGATAATATTTGTTATAAATAACAAAAAATGAACCTAAACTATAGATCGAAACTACATAACTATAATATATGGGACCACTTATATGTAAAGGTTACATAAAACAAGGGCTTCAACAAAATCCAATAAGAAAGGCAAACCAAGCCAGTCATTTCGGTCAAAGGTGGCCACGCCCACCGCATTCTGAACACATAGTGTTACCTGTTCCTCCACAACCTAAAACAAAGCAAATGCCATATTAGAATAATTGTATTTATATTACAGTAAATCAAGAAAACCAATAATGAGGTGTCATAATACATCTCTTCCTAGCAATAGTCTATGCATAAATGTCAAACATAGTATAAAAGAGAGTCAGGATTCAAAATTTCCAACAGATGTATGAATATGGTCCAGAATCTAACAAAGGGGAAGTCTCACTGTAGGCTACTTAATCCAAATGTTCCCATACTCCATTTTCAAAAGATGCTATATTTTTAATAATAATTGAATTGAAGAAGCACAATTCTTAATGTGCAGTTGTTTCCATTTAATATTTAGTTCATACCAAACCAAGACCATCATCCTTAAAATGTAATGCATGTCCAAGATAACAAATATATAGCAAAAGCAACACTTTCCCATTAAAAAGATCACTGAACACCTCAATGATACTCATACTATGAGGAAAACTAACCAAACTTGAGAAGCCAACGACGGTCTGAGAGTTTTGAACAAGATAAAAACAGTTCTTAAGAATATAGTGAACTTGTTAGAGCCCTTAAAGCTTTCAATCTTACATATGGACAGCTGTGATTTCAATAAAATTCCCTCCAGGTAGTGCAGCAAAAGTGCAAAGAGAGAAGCAAGTGTTGCAATATAACATGACTCTCATTCACAAACATGGTGAACAGTTCAAGTGTAATGCCCAAATTTTGACAGAAATAATGCTAATATGTTACCAATTCTAATACAATCAATCATCACAAACTTGACTACAACTATAGCTAGGTAGATTATTATTCCTGAAGACTATGTTCTAAATTGCACTGGCGTTTGAAGGGAAAAGAAAATTTACCCAAGCAACGGACTTTGACGATGATTCCCTGGCTCTCCAATATGGAATCAACGTATAGGCCTGAACCAGAGCAAGTGGTGCAAAGCACTGCACCTTTGGCTTGACAATGAGCGCATCGAGGATTATCTCCAATTGATTTTTCAGCTATAGATACACCAATTGGCTTCTCAATTCTCTCCTCCGGTATAGCTTTGTCGTAACAAAAAAGAGATTCTAGGCTGCTTCTTCGCTTGTGTGCATCTCCCACAGCCCTCGATTCGGCCTGAGACATTCAAATAATTCCTTATGCAGGATTTCGCACACAGAAAGATAATTTTTTTTTTACCAGTACACAGACAGATAATTAATCGGAAACAAAAATAGGCTGACCTTATGTAGAGCAGATGGAGAAACAGAACCGTTAGGAGTGATGGCATAGACTTTCCTCATGGACCGACTCCCACTCAATCGAAACCCATACCCAACCTTATTTTCGTTGTGTTGATTAAGTTTTAGAGAAGAACAAGACATGGGTAGAACAATCGACGACCCAATTCGTATAGCGGAATCCATAGCTTCAAAAGCAAATGCAGAAGCACAATTTTGAGCTACTATGCCTGAATTTCCTAAAATTCTTCAAAACCGCGAAATAGAATCGAGACGTTATCAAACAAGGAAACGTGTGTTGCGATTGAGTTAGAAACTTTGAATAAATCGAATAGTACTTTGGGATTTTGAACCGTCTTTTGTATCTTTCGTTGTTTCCGATGCTGTGAAACTAGAACAGAAATGAAAACCAATATGGGTCGCTTCATTTTCATTTTTAAAATCGAGTCGGGTAGAATTCGAACCCAATTTCAAGGGGGTTTAACGAATTCATCTGTTAATATTTAAGCATTTTCAGAAATGGGCCATGAACAAATAAAAAAGAAAAAAGTACAACATTTTATTTCAAAACTTATTTAAACAATTAATAAAAATAAATTTATGTTAAAAAAAATAATAAAAGATAAATAAAAATAAAAACATATACGTAGAACACAGCCTTTCACGCTACCTCTTCCGGCGACCTTTACCGCCGCGACTCTCCGCTAACTTGCACAGACCGACGAACGAAGGTTACCGTCGACAGCCCAGACGGCGGCGAATCTCCCAATACCTTCATCGTTGACGTTGTATGGCCGGAAATAGATCAAAACGGCGTCCGAAACAAAATGGAAAACAAAGGTCGCTCGCCGGGAAATGGAAGGTAATGGGTTACTACGCTGAATCTTGAGTATTTCATCAGTTTCCGATGATTATTCTCTCGGTAGCTTGAAATTCCATCGATATTCCGATGAAAAAAAAAACATTGAAACCGATCGATTTCAAACTGGAAAACCCAAGTAAAAAGTTGCAGACGAGATTCCGATATGTTGCGAAGAAATCCGGCCTTGGTTCCTCCTGAAGTCGGTCGAAAACTGTTCGCCTGTGAAAAATAGTCTGAAAAATGACGGAAAACACTCGGAAATCAGCCAGAAAACAGCGGAAGACGAAGAGAAACTCGCCGAATAGTCGGTGTTGGCGGAAATTATCGCTGGTGACGTCACCGGGAAATAGGGATGCCGGGAAATTTATCTGAAACCTATTTGATCCCCTTTGTATACTTGAAGTAAAATTGGTCTTTTAAGGTATTATTTTCAATCTAAAATCCTAAAGAGTTTTAATTGGTCATTTGTTCCATTATTTCAAAGTTTACAATCCATTTTGGCTATTGCTATCCTCAACGTAAGGGAAATTGTAGTTAATAGTTTGTATTTAATAAATAGCGATATATAAAGCCCATATAACTTTGGGCCACATTTTGAAGTCTTCTAACGATACAATGTATTTGGGCTTTCGTTCGGCCCTAGTCTCTTCCTATCGTGCAATGTCAAATGGACTACCACCAAAGTTTCGTGTACTAACTTTCTGAATAATTGTAGTAAATAGTAATTGATAGTTTAGTTTTAAATAATTAATACATATATTTGGTATTTAAAAAATTGTATAATATATTTTATAATTATAAAAATATTTATTTTTTATTATAAAGAAAACATAAAAAATATATTTTTTAAAAATATTTTTTCATATATTTTTATATTTTCTTTATAACAAAAAATATTATTTTCTTAATTATAAAATATATTGTGCTATTTTTTCAAATCCAAATATATATATACTATTATATTAAAAATAATTTTTATGCATGCTACTACCTCTAATTTTTCAATTGTTTACGTTTCCGTTTTTGGCAAATTTTTTCAATTGTTTACATTTTCTTTTTGGGTAAGTAGGTTTAATTGTCTATTATTATTTCTGTATTGGTATTGGTGAAAAAGTAAGTGTTGTAAAGGGTTGATAATTGTTTATTATTATTTTGTATTAGTATTAGTGAAAAGTAGGGTTGTATTGATATTTGTGCTTTTAGGATGTAAAGAAATGAAAAAATTGGAGGTAGTATTTACTAAAATCGGCCCACGTGGAATTAATATATCACTGGGCTCAATAAGTTCAAAGTTGATTCCTTTTTTAATTTTCTTTACATTTTCAATTTTTAGGACTTTGAAGTAAATATTATATTTAAAGGTTAATTTTAAGGTTATTATAGAAAGTTTGAAAATATGACGTTTCGGATCACTTTCTAACAAATAAATTTCATAAAATTTTGTATAATTATGTCATGGGTGGAAGACAAAAGAAACTTAGATGTGAATTTAAAATTAGTTATTTCAAAGTATTAAATTTATTTACAGATAAAACCTTAACTTATTCATTCAAGAGTAACGATTGGGTTAAGTAAAGTGGCACTTAATTTCAAGATTATCATAACTCATCCACTTGTCAGATATCGAACCCGAGTTGAATATGAATTAATCCAACCCGAGTCGGATATGAATTAATCGGAGCAAAATTTGAAGGCCAGGCAGATTTTTTATAAAATAAAATCACATTTAATAAAATTGAAACCTAAAAATATGACATCCACTATTATTTTTAAAATTCACAACAAGCTGTGAATTTAAAAAAATAATAGTGGATGTCATATTTTTAGGTTTCAATTTTATTAAATGTGTTTTTTTTAAATATGCATGGACTATAGTAATTGAGAAAATCTAATTTGAGAGATCTAAAACTAGGGGTTTGAATAATTTTTCCTAAGAAATATTATAGTTTAAGATACATTGATGAGATATTGAAGTAAATTTGACAAAGCCACAAATATGAGCAAATATGTTAAAATCTTTAAATCTGATATGGACAGTAATCAAAATTAAAATCTAACAACCTCCCCACTTGAAATAAGTTAATTTTTAGCAATATGGCATTTTGAGATAAGCTTATTTTTAGCAATATGTTATTTTGAGATAAGCTTCAAGTACAATGCTTCATCATCCAACATGTGTGGATGAAATTCTACCAAAGGACATTTTATAAAAGTGAATTACATCATCATTCATATTTGACTTATTTTACTAAATGTTGCACAATAAATATTTGAATATTTTTTTTAGTATTGAGAGTGAAACAAACCAAGCATGACATATTTAATAAGGTAGTAGGTTCATGTAACACTAAATTATACTATTTTGGTGTGCAAAAATGCTAATTGGGGCCTAATATATAATTTAGCATCTAATGTTTCATTGAATTTCTAAATGAAAATCCGGGTGCTAAAATGGTAGCTCATAAAAGCTTAGAATTCCATTTTGAAATTCCATTAAACTTGTGTGTTAAATTATAGGGTTATTAATTGTTGTATAATAAAAGTCTATTTTATTATAATATCACATTTGGTGTTAATCAGTTTTTTAAAATAATTTACCTTAAATTTATTTTTTGAAATGCGTTTATCAACTTTATATGGTTTAATTGGTCTTTTCACCTTCATGAAAAATGAAAATTTTGAGTTCAGTTATTCCAAATCACATCAATTCAGGCCTGAGAGGTAAAAATAACCAATATTAATTAAATTCAATTAACTCCTCCATTTTTTTTTTTTTTTGACAATTATAATTGTAGACCAAATAAGCAAATGCATTATTGATAAGTTGTCAACAGTACAAAACCCTTTTTTTTTTTTTCACAATAATAGTAACAATAGCCTCTAGTGTATGGCATATATTTATTTGTGAAATCAATTTTTCATTTGTTTTACATGAAGCCCCACAACCCAATTTCTAGACATTTTGTGAGTAATTACTTTTGGAATTTCTCCAATTTCAAATTTAAACAGTAAAATATATCTTTCCATTTAAATTGTAATTTACATAATTATTAAGGATATGAAATGGGGCCATACCTTCCACACAAATTTGGTAGACTACTTGACACTAAGTTATAACAGAAAAAACAAACTCAGTTTCAAAATATTAATCTTGATTACTCAGTTTCACCTTTTTTTGCCTTAACTTAAATTACAAGATAGAGATTCATAATTTTCTTTAACAGTTTAAATTTATGATAATTTTTTTAGAATGACTTTTTAATTTTTTTATTAATTTGAATATGGTGTATTAGCTAAAATACATGAACCTAATCGTCTATTAAGTCAAATCTCAAGAACCTAAAAATAATATTAAATGTAATAAAAATAATCAGAGTTATTGTTATATTTTTTAATAGACTAACGATGTAAATTGAGAAATTTGAATGGGAGAAATTCAATGTCTATTTGACAAGCACATTATTAAATCCACGTGTTTTGGCTAATAAACTATCTGGTTCCCTTAATTCAGCTATAATACACTACCACGTAGCGGTGTTTTAGCTATAAAAAAAAAAAAAAAAGAATGCTATTTGATTGATTTACTTTAATATTTTTATAGTATTTTTATCTTAATTAACAATTATGTCATGTTAAGTTAATTGTTTAGTTGTACTACCTCTGTTTTTATGATATGTTTACATTTTTATTTTGGGATGTTTTTTTTAGTTGTCTATATTTTCATTTATAGTAAGTTTTGTAATTATTTATTATTATTTTTTTATTGGTGTTGGTAAAAAAATAAATTTTTTAAAGGGTTAGTATTGTTTATTATTATTTCTGTATTTGTATTGGTGAAAAGAAGGTTTATATTGGTATTGATAAAATAGTGAATGTAAATATATGAGAAAAACGGAGGTAATAATACCTAATTTTAAGAAAGATTAAGACTTATAATTATAATCCAACACGTGTGTGTTATAGTTATCCGTGGCAAATAAAATATCTACCCTCATGTATTTGAGGACTTTTATATTTGTAGTCTTCTTTCTTTTGGTTATTCTTTTTGCAAGTTTCTTTGGTAAAATTTAAAAACAAAGATTAAGGGATTCTAATTGCAGATCCTGTCGTTTTCTTTATTGGTAACTAATGACGGGCTGTTCAAAGTAAGTGCATCCTATCACCAACAATTGGTATTGGTTTGTTCAAAGTAAGTGCATCCATCCTATCACCAACAGTTGGTTTTGTTTGATACTTTAGATCATTATACAAATTTATTAAAATTGTATGTAATAGTTATTGATTTTCTAATTTTTATTTTCCCATTTTTCTATTAACGGATAAAATCTTGTTGATCGGTTTTAGATTTGACAAAATCTTAGAGAATAAGGAAATCTTAGTTCCGTTACCGTTAAATAGAAAAACAAAACCCATTTGAAATCTTTATTACTTTATTGACTGAGGACAGCGTGATGATGCATGTGAACACGCTCAGCTTCCTCTAAAAGTAGTGTAGTGGTTGTTGGTTCCATCAACCGATTCATTAAAAACGAATAAAGAAAAAAATCGACCCCTTCTCATTTACCCACCTGTTTCTGGAGACAATTTTATATTTTTCCTGTTCTAATTTTAAAAATAATTTTTTAAAAGAATTTAGTGCAAAAAAATAAATAAAATAAAGAATCCTATCACTAATAAAATTTACAATTAAATTCAACGCATTATTTTAGTTTTAGTTATTGGCACTAAAATTTTTTGAAGAGATTACTTACAAAGGTTAGAATCTGTTAACAAAAAAAAAAAAAAAACTTACAAAGTTAGAATCTGTTTAAAAAAAAAAACTTACAAAAATTAGAATAGAAAAAATTATAAAATTATCTGAGACTTTTTTTCTGAAATAAGTTAAAAAGAGAAATGAGACTAATGTATTGAAACTGACGGAGGGAGTATGAAATAGATTCAAACCACATATTCTTTAAAATTAAATTAAACAAGTCGCTTTCCTTTAGAAAAAAAAATAATAATAAATAAACCAAGTCGGTTTGATTAGTTTCACCAAACCTATTTCAACTTGTTTTTTTTATAGAGTAAATAAAAATGAATTTGGATTCATTTATCGTTTATTTCAAGATATGAATTTAGTAAGGTTAGAATATAATCACAATAAATTTGTAAGCAAAGTGTAGAAAATATGTAGTATATGATTTTTTTTTTTTATAGAATATATATGATTGTTTTAATTTTTTTTTTCAAATATGATATTTATTTTAACTTTTAAAATTCTTTTAACATTTATTTAAAACCAAATTTTAAAAATTGATATTTGCTTCATTCACCCTAAAGCCGAAAGTATGATAACGAGTGTAAGTTCTAATGGGGTGAGTTAATTAAACTTTATTTTTTGCAAAGCAAGCCTTAAAATATAAGGAATAGTTATGATTAGGTCCTTATAATTTTATACTAATATTTGTTATTTTTAAAATTATATTATTTAACCCTTAGTTCATTCTTATCAACAAAAATTTTTTTATCAATTATTCTTCAATTAAAAAAAGTTCTTTCAAATGTTATATGTTGTTTAGTCCACTTAACTTTTAATATCCATATAAACAAAATTTATAATTAATTCGATAACAATAAATTTATATTAATTAATTTATATTTTATATTTAAAATTTTAATTTTTTATATCATATTTATTTTAAAATTTACTTTGAACTGATATGATGGTTGAAGGTCGGGTATTGTATTACTATCTTTTTCATGTAATGAAAAAAATAACAAGATACCAAATTGTATAATTTTTTAAAAAAATATAAGAATGATTGATGTAATTTTAAAATTATATACATGAATTTATTAATTTTATAAAATTAAATGGACCAATACATAATTATTCAAAAAAATTTAAACTGTTTTTTAGTTATCTAAAAAACTTTAATATCAAATCTGACATAACAGCCTTTTAAAATATCTAAAGGGACAAATTCCTTCGGGAAAAAAATCTAAAAAAGAAAAATATTTCCTTGACAAGAAAAACGTAACCATTGAATTATTCTTTTAATTAGTTGAAAGAAGGAATTAATAGTAATTTAAGAAACTTGATTAGGAAATGGAATTCCGTGTTATCAACTTGCTGCTGCCTGCCTATTCGAGGTGTCCTTTTTATAAAATAAATTTATTGTGTCTTTTTTTTTTAATTTAAAACAATAAATTTATCATTCTCTCAAAAAAAAAAAAATCATCACATTTCTATACAATTAATAATAAAAAAAATAAATAAATAATTATAAAATTTACTATAAATAAAAATATAAAGAATTTAAAAAATACACCAAAAAAGATAAATAAAAAAAAGATAAATACGAAAATAGTAAATATTATTGAAAATATATCAAATAAGTGTTCACTTTATACTTTTCATTCATGTTTTTTAAAATAATTCATTTCTCTAAATTATAGAATATAGTTAATTGGATTTATTTTCATAAAAAATTTAACTATATATATATTTTTATTATTTATGTTTTCCAACTTGTCATCAAAATATCTGAATAAGGTAAATGAATAAAACTTTAAATGTTACTCTTATAAAATTTACAGAAATAATTGTTAATAGTTCTTTTCTTCTTTTTTTTTTATTTTCTTTTTTAATTCAAAAAATAATATAATAATATATAATTATAATATATACTACTATTATAATTGAGGTAGATGTGTCTTCTTTTTTTTTTCAATGTTTTAACGAAAAATGGCCAAAAACTTAATAGAAGAACATAATTATTGGATGAAATAATATACAAGGGCAAAATCATTTATTTCGAAAAATATAGGGACAAAATTATAGATTACATTAAAATTCATAGATAAAAATGTAATTTTTCCTTTATTATTTAAACTCTAAGTTTGACTTATTTGTTAAATAGACCAAAATCTTCTTTATTATATATTTATATATGTTCAAATAAATTTTTTTAAAATAAATTTCGTACAGTTCAACAAAACATTGACTCATTTACAATCACATTTTAACATTATTAACATAACATGTAGAGTTGTACAAACATATGCAGCTACCTATAATGAACAATATAAGATGCAATAAACTATGATAACATTTTAATTCTTAAAATTAATATGATTTTGATGGGGCATAATTTCGCTAAGTCAGCATTTCGGTATTGCGGATATGCTTCGGAGTAACTAAAATAATACTTCCTCTGTTCGTTTATACAGAGAAATGAATAAAAAATTATTTAAAAAAAAAAACCAATAATGTCCTTAATATTATTATTGTAAATTTAATGCAGAAATCAACTTAGATTTGTGGTTTATAATTTATACGTGATTAATGTGATGATATCAAATTTTATTAAAGAAACTATAATAATTTTAGTCATTCATAATTTTTTAAAATAGAAATTTATCTATGCAAATTGAACGTAAAATTTGAAGATTCTCTAAATAAATTGAACGAAAGGGGGCACAAAATTTATAAAAAATAAACTTGTTGAAACTTTTTGAAGTTTTACTACATTGACAAATTTTAAAATTTCAGAGAGAGAGATATATATATATATGCATTAAACATAGTAGTATTAATAAATGGTTGAATACTGCTTGCTCAATATAAATTTCTTCTTATTATTTTTTAAAAGATAAAGAAAAAACCTTCACTCGCAAGTTGAAACTAAAGTTTAAATAACAAATTATTGATGTACAATGGATTGCATTGGTACTAGTAGGTAATAATTAAAGTTTGTGAGGACTAGGTGTAGGGCATACTTGGTACAACTATATTCCAAAACCTTGCCTATCCAATACCAAATAAATCACTGATCTTTCCAAATCATTATAGGAAAAGGATAAAAAATAAAGGATTAGAAGAAAAAAAAAAGGCAAGAAAGAGTGTTTGTTAGGTCTTTTTTTTATACATAATAATTGATGTATTTTTACTTTTAATTTTGTATGTATATCAAAAATATCGAAGTAAAAATGACTGTTAATTAATACTATATATTGGTACATTTCAAATATATATATATTGTTATTTCTTTCATCTTCATCTGTATAGTTTTTTATTAATTAAGAGAATCCACAAGCCAAAATTGATAAGCCATATAATAAGAGCATTGTTTCTAAAGTTATAAAATTATCCAAGTGATAAACTACAAAATGATCCTAAATTTTCATCCAACTAAGTGTTAGAGTATGGATTGACATGGGCGGAGATACATTTTTCATCCTCACCCCATATATATAATTTGTTTTCTATCTCCATTTCCATCTCATTCAAGCAAATAATTTTTTACTCATCCCCATTCATGTAGAAATCTCCATTTTCATTTTTGTAGTTTCCCAATCCTCATTTTAAATTTAAAAAAATTATAATATTAATTTTAATTAATTATTGGATCACAAAATATAAAAATAATACTTTTAATTTATATACTTTTAATCATTTACGTAATATATATGGAACTTTTTATATTAATTAGTTTTTAATTAATTAATAGAAAATTTAATTTTTTAAATTCTTCACTATATTAATTATTATAATATTATTTTAATTCATTTACTATTATAATATATTAAAATATTATATATTAGCGGGTTTTCACGTAATCGGGGATGCGGATTCTACGGGATGAGGAGTATAAAATCCATCCCTATCTAATTTTGCTAATGTGAGAAAATTATGCTCCATCCCTAGTCCTATGGGAAAAAATAATAGAAATTTCCCTCTCTATTTGGGTTGGGTTCCAACGGAAAATGGAAATTTTCCGCCCCATGCCCGTCCTTTTTTTAACATAGGTTTTTGCTGCACTCCAAGCGTCTCGAATCCAGGTCTCCTGCTCACATGCTGCTTGTCCCTACCACTCCACCCACCCACCCACCCTCTCTTCCCGCCCCATGCCCAAATTATGCTCCATCCCTAGTCCTATGGGAAAAAATAATAGAAATTTCCCTCTCTATTTGGGTTGGGTTCCAATGAAAAATGGAAATTTTCCGCCCCATGCCTGTCCTTTTTTTAACATAGGTTTTTGCTGCACTCCAAACGTCTCGAATCCAGGTCTCCTGCTCATATGCTGCTTGTCTCTACCATTCTACCCACCCACCCACCCCCGCTTCCCGCCTCATGCCCATCCTTACGTTGAAGAAGCCAGATCTAGTAGCGCAGGCTCATAAATTTCAAGAGGGGTATTAAATTATATTTCCTTGAAAGAGGAAGTAAACCCAAACCAAATCCTTACATTGAAGATATCTTGAATTTATATCTCAAATTTATACTTAATTCTAATATTTGAAATATCTCCTTTTAAATGAATATTTTTTCATTCCCAATTTTTCATAAGATTAGAAGGGAATTTCACATTTTAATACTGCCGACATCCATTAACAATCACTATTCTAAAAAATTTTTAATTACTAAAGTAGTGTATTTCCAAAAAAATTTATAAAAAGAGAAAAAAAAAGAAGAAATAAGAAAAAGACGTACCTTCGTGGTGGCATTTTCTTCTTTTCATCATTTATTGCATTCTATAGAAGATTAAGAAATTTACACGTGCTGACTTAGATGCCAGAGTGGATGCTTCGTTCATGCCACAGCTTCGCCTAGCCGCCTGCCACGTGATACGATTGTTTCCTTTGCATTTTCATACTTTGGTCGTGAAATTCAATATAAATTAACCACTCCAGTTCAGACCTTTGCTTAACCAAGTCAACTTCTTCTTCTACTGCAAACTATTTAATTTATAATTGTCTCTCAAGCTTAATTTCTGCATATTTTCTCTTCATATTCTTTGCTTAGCCTGCTTAAAGTTGGGTTCAGTTTGCATTTCTCAACTGCCACATCCGGCTACACGGGAAGGAAGATTAATTAATGGTTCGTTTTTGTCTTTTTATTTAGTCTTTCTTTTCCAAGAATTTGGACTCAAATATTTTAGATTTTTAATTTAATTTAATCTAACCCAGTTCTGTATTTTTTGTTTTTTGCAGGAAAGAAAGTTTGGTTGATCTAATTTCTTCAGTTTCTTCAAGTGGGTTACTTCGAATATTTGTTTCTCTGATTTTATTTTCTGTCCAAAACGTTTTCCGATTTTTTCTTTCACCCAGTTCCTCAATCATGATATAAAATCGTAAAGTTTGAGTTTTTTTAGAGAGAATTTGATTGAATTACTATAATGGCTTTCTTGGTTTCTATATCTGAGCGGAAGAGATATATTTTGTTCTTGAACATTTCATTGCTGTTATTGGGATGTGTTTACTTGGTTATACATTTCAATTCTGCTGAAAATCTTCTTCTTAGAAAATCCCAATTTCACAATCTTGGTGATGAAGAAGAAGAATGCAACGGTTTGCAAAGTCTTGGAGATTCTCAAGCCAAGTGTCATTATTTGGCAACACATAAGCCATGTGTATCTGAAGGCTATATTGACTATCTCTATATTTTCTACTGCAATTTTGGGAAATTTCCCCTTTTAGGGTATTCTCTTGTAGTTCTCTGGCTTCTTGTGCTGTTCTACTTGTTGGGGAACACTGCCTCTGAGTATTTTTGCTCTTCACTTGAAAATTTATCAAGTCTTTTGAAATTGTCCCCAACTATTGCTGGAGTCACTCTTCTTTCTCTTGGCAATGGAGCCCCAGATGTTTTGTCCAGTCTAGTTTCCTTTATGGGTACTGGAGCAGGTGACATTGGCATCAATACTGTGTTAGGAGGTGCTTTCTTTATAACCTGTGTTGTGGTTGGACTTATGAGCATTTTAGTGAGGCAAAAACAAGTTACGGTCAATAAGTATTACTTTGTTAGAGATGTTTGTTTTATTCTTTTTGTTCTTGCAACCTTGTGTTTTATTCTGCTTCATGGGGAAATCACTATTTGGGTTGCTCTGGTGTATTTGTCTATGTATGTTTTCTATGTTGTTCTTGTTTACTCTTCGGATATCCGATGGAGTAATAATGGTGGGAAAGGTGTGGAAAAGGATGTCTGTAGTAGTTCAAATTATGATGGTGATAATGACTTGAGCATACCAATTCTAAGTAGTATTGAAAAAGGGGAAGTAAGTTCTGGTGAGGAAACTGGTTTAGGAGGTGCTGGTGATGTAGAAATTGAGAAATGTTGCTTTTGTTTGCGATTGTCCGCGCCTTGTAAGATGCTGCTTTGGATTCTGGAAATGCCTCTTTACTTGCCAAGAAGATTGACGATTCCTGTTGTTAGTGAAGAAAGATGGTCTAAACCAATGGCAGTTGCTTCAGTTACATTAGCACCAATTCTTTTATCAGTTCTTTGGTATCCACAAGATGAAAATACCAATTCCAAGAGCAGCATAGTAGTTCATGGAATTGGGGTCTTAATAGGATTGATCTTGGGTGTTATAGCATGTGCTTCAACCGAATCTTCAAATCCACCAAGGAAATACCAATTTCCATGGCTAGCTGGAGGTTTCGTAATGAGTGTAGTTTGGAGTTACCTTATAGCTGAAGAATTAGTAGCCCTATTAGTATCTCTTGGATTCATACTCAACATAAGCCGGCCGATTCTGGGTTTAACAGTTCTTGCTTGGGGGAATTCATTAGGGGATTTGATAACCAATTTGACAATGTCTTTGAATGGTAGTAAAGAAGGTGCACATGTAGCCATTTCAGGTTGTTATGCAGGTCCTATTTTCAATATCCTATTTGGTTTGGGAATTTCTCTTGTTAGTTCATGTTGGTATAACTACCCTTCTCCTATAGTAATACCATCAGACCCATATCTGTTTGAAACACTTGGATTTCTGGTGGCTGGTTTGCTCTGGGCACTTGTTATCTTACCCTGCAGAAACATGAAGCTTGATGCAGTGCTGGGTTCAGGACTTTTAGCTATATACTTAATCTCTCTTTCTGTAAGACTTATTCAAACCATTACTTCTTTGCAATAGTTAAAATTCAGAGTATAAAGTTTGTATACAAGTCTTTGATTGTAGCTTTATCTTGTAAAATATAGTATATATAAATGTAGTTCCACACCAATACTAACAGCCAACCTTGCATGTTGAGTTTTACCCTCCCTCCATTATTGTACAACTTGTTTTTGTTTTAGTATATTTCAATTAATAATTATTAATCTTTTTTATTATACTTCTATGTACTTTCTCCCCTTTTCTTCAAGAATTATGATATGATGCATTTGGAGGTTAATTTAATGTAAATGTAAGTTTTTCAATTATCAATAGATTGAAGATCACCCTAACTTGGGCATAGTGTTTGATTTTTTCTGTATAGAAGAAAAATATGTTCGGAGCACTTTTTAAGTATTCGATTTTTGTGTATATATAGAAGAAATATATGTTTGGAGCACGTTTTAAGGCGCAGGGGTAGCCCTGCACCAAATGATGCTAATAGTGTGCTTGATAGAAAGGTCAAGCCCTAATTGGCTTTTAAGTGTTTGATTTTTTAGGGTAGAAGAAACTCTAATTTTTAATTAGTTCCTCGATTAAAGTTGATCGGTCGGTTTGGTGTGTAACCGATTGGGTGTGAAATGGAATTCTGATTTTGTAAATGTTGGCCCAAAATCTGAAAAAGAAGGGTTAGAAAGTGAAAGAAAAGAAATGTGGATACATAAATGAAGAACAAATTAAATATGAAAACGGCCAAAATGAAAATTGACCGAACCTAACCTAGTGTCCAGGTCCAGCTTCGTCCCCAATAGTTGCCCTGTTGATCGAAAGGATCCCAGCTAGGAAACAACAATTGGACCAAATCGTTTTCCGTAAGTATGCAGAAGAAAAGAAGATTTTGAAGGCGACAGAAAATTTGTTTATGACTGATAATTTTTTTAATTAGTGTTAGTTGATAACGATGAAGCCTTTTTTTTTTAACCATCGATAACGATGAAGTTAGATTAAGTAAAAGTGACAAACTAAATTCCAGCTTATTACAAGACAAACATTTACCATATTCATTATTAATTTTTTTTTTTAGCCTATTAATTAATTGTATTACATACATGTAACCAACTTGTTGATTATGACATCTTTTCTAAAGATGGAACTATGTTGTTCATGAAATGAAATTTGATCATAACATTAAGGAGTTTAAGGCTTTTTTTTTTTTGGATGGAGTTAGCCAAGGGGTTATTAAAGTAATAAATGTAGTGTAAAGTATACTAGAGTAATGTAATGATAATTTTACTTTTTATAAGGAAGCTAATGTAATTTTAAAATTTAACTCTTTATTTATTCGAATGGAATGTAATATTGAATATTATTATTAAAAAAAATCAAAGAGAAAAAACCAATGAATATTACGTTGTCCTCCAAACACCCAAATTGAGGGGTTGGGAAAATGGGTGTTTAAGGGATTATAAACTCATGAGATTACATCTAAAATACATTACTATTAAATTAACATCCTAGCCAAACAACCCATCCATAATACGTTATTTTATCTTATCCTCTCGACCCTTTAAATAACCTCCATCCAAATAAGGGCTAAGGAACCGAAATTAATATGAAGTTAAAGATTTTAAGATCGAAAGTTAATCATATGTGGATCCATATTAAGATGTGTTAACTTTTACTTCAATCATCTTTTGCAACTTTCGAGTTATTCTAGATCGATAGAAAGTTAAAAAATTTAATACTCCCTCCATCCCATAATAAGTATCCAAACTTCTACTCTTTTTTTTTTCCAAAATAAGTGTCTCATTCCTATATTATAACAAAATAAAGTAGTGATTTTCCTTTATATCCTTGAAATATTAATAGATAATTGATTTTAGAAGTTGGATAAACATTTAAGTGAATGATATATTGGTCATTTAATAAATAAATTTTATATTTTTAATATAATAATTACTATTTCTTAATACTTGTGAAAATTAAAGGCAATTAATAAGACAAAGCTATATATATGCCTAAACTTACAAACTTAATTCAAAGCAACTTTTTAACAACTCTGACCTCGATATTGAGCAGTTTGAATTACCGGTTTAATATAAATTTCGATTTTAATTATTTTTTGGGTTTTTTAAACGACTTTGACCCGAATTTGTGTCAAGTTCGTCAGCCTATTGATTCAACCGACTGATTTAGTTAGCGATGATAAACTATGCTTATCAATCTATATAATATATAAAAGTAAGGTTTAAATGAAAGTATATAAAATTTTAATTTGTGAGGTAGGTTAATCTAGAGTTAATTATTTGGGATGGACCTATATATATATATATAAAGAGAGTTTTCGCCCAAAATCTTGATTAAGGATATTAACTAAACTAAAGATTCTTTAATTTTGTTTTAATAATAATAATAATTATTATTATAATTTTCTTTCTTGAAGATATAAAATTAAGTAATATTTTTTTTTATCTCACATCGTTTAATTAGAAAAGTTAGAGAATGAGATGGTGCCATATATATATATGCCTGCTTGCAAATTTAATTCGAGGCAGCTTTTTAATGGCTTTAACATCGATATTAAGTAGTCTGAGTTATTGGTTCAATATAAATTTCAATTTTTATTATTTTTTGGATTTTTTTAAATGAGTTTGACTCGTATTAGTGGCCAATTCATCAGCCTACTTATTTAACCGGCTGATTTGGTGAGAGTTCATAAACTATACTTATCAATCTATTCTATATAATATATAAAAATAAGTTTTTCGCCCAAATTGTAAGGCACGTCCATGTGCCAAGTGTCGTCTTTTGACACTTATCATTGTTATCTTAATTTTCTTTTCCATCCAAAATAGCTTTTAATATTTAATACTTTACATGTGATATTTTTAAAATTATAAGAACTATATAGTAGTATTATCTTTTGTTTATTTAATATGAGATAAGATTTTTCATTATTTAATACATCATACTTATCCAACAAATATTTTTTACTACGAGTTGTACTATCAATTGTTGAAATAAAAAAATAAATTCATTTATAAATATATTGAATATACAATTAAAAGTTTTATATATTCTTAAAAAAAAAGTGTTAGTGATTATACTGCTTTTAAATATTAGTTATTATATTAATTTTAAAAATTTTAAAATAGATGTGCATATAGACCGTAACTTGACAGAATTAAAAAACAAAAACTAAATAATTATAGTATTATTTTAGTACATACGTTATAAGTAAGACGTAAATTCTTTATAAATAAATAAATAAATAAAAAATATTTTTTTTCTATTTGATTTTATTAGTTTAATACTATTTCTTCTTAATTTAAACATATTTCAAATAAATTGCAAACTCAAAACTCATTTGATGTTCTCGTACACTTTTTCTACAATGCACGGATAAAATTCTAGTAAAATGTTAAAATTTCAAAATAGGTGGGATTACTTTAAAAAAAATTTAAGAAAATGTTAAAAAATAAAAATGTTATATTTTTTAAAATTAAAAAATGCAATTTAAATATACTATACGCCCTGTTTGTTGACTCCCACTTTCCTTCAACATCAATTTTCGATGACGTGTAAGTTCCTTGGGTGTAGGAATTTAAATTTAACATCCTGTACGGACACCCCATCAAAGAACAAATTCTACCAAATTTCCCTAGAGGTGTAAATGGGAACAAAACACTAATTGGGCTTCCTGAAAAGGTTACTTCCCCTCACACCTAACCAAACATAGGCTTAGTTATATATTAAGGGAAGGGTTGCTTGAATTTTTTTTTTTTTTTTTTTTTTTTATGATTTAGCCCAAAATTTTTAGGTATAGTGACTTTATAGGTTAAAATATTATATCTTTAAATGTTTAGGATGAAAATATTTGTTGGGTCGCTTACAAAACTTGGAAAAGTTTCGAATTTATTATCAAATCTTTTTATTCTTAATAAAATAGCGAATGTTTTTTAAAAAGACAAAAATTAATGTAAATTATGCGAAGGAATATCCAATTCACAGCCATTCCCTTTTATTTTTTTCTAAAAATAAATAAATAAAGAAGTTCGGAAAGGAATTGATGCCTACAGTTTAAACCTATCAGATGGATCCAACAACTCAAGACGGAGAATCATTTAAATTCCATAGCTCAAATAACAATAAGAAAAAAGAGATTGGTCCCAGCTGAAAGAAAATACAGCTTTTGGCATTACGTGGACATGGCCGACCCTCTCCCTCTAATCTAACCCTTCTTTTATAACTATATTTTCATACAAAGACGTTAACAGTTTTGTTTTTTGCTATTTTCACTCTTAATTTCAATTTCTTCATTCATAATAATATCTATCTCCTTACATACGTGTAACATTTTCTAATTTCATTAGCACCTATTATATCTAAGGTTAATATGACAATAACAATATTATTAAACCCCCTATGTTTCTACATAACAACTTTGTTGGCCCAATATAACCACTTTATCCGATGAAATCTCCATATTATTGGTTCATTGAGCTTGCTTGATGCTTGATTGACAAGAGGAGAGAGCCAGTGATATGGTCGAACAGGGGAAAGGCAATGAAGGTGCAAATGATGTATACTTTACAACAAAGAAATAGGGATTGAGGCGAATACAACGGTGCCAAAACCGGCACCTAAAACTTGTTGGAGCATGATGGAAAAAAGGTCAAAAAGTTCTAAAGGCTAGCATCTCTATGTTTTTTTTTTTTTTTTATCAACCCACACGGAATTTTTCAATGTGATTGTAGCTTTTCAACTCCATCCAATTTCGCCATTCGTTGCTCTTCCAACCAGTGTGTTAATGGTGATTGTTGTTCAAGGCTGCTCAAGGCTAGTGATGTTAATGGCGACATAAAATGATTTTTTTGTGACTATGCGTGGAAGGGAAGAATAATGTATAGTTATTTCATAATTTAAGTTACCCACATACCTATTTCATTGAAAAATTGTACATTCAAAAACTAGCAAAAAAAAATATATAATTTCGCACATTTTCCCTAGTTCTTTTGGGAGAAATGGTATAGTTAGTTAGTTGCATAGCCATTAGGCATTACAAACAGCCCAGCCTAAAACCAAAACAAAACAAAACGCTGGAAATTGAGCAATTGGGCTTGAAATGAAGAAAACGAAAGATTCAGTAAAGTTTAGTGTTTTGGTTACCTGTACAAATACTACAAAGACATAAGTAGACATGTGAAAGAGAAAAAGCAAAGAAGGATCCACATGACAATGCCATGACGATTGCGTGGTTTCTATCATCGTCTTTCCTAACGTATGTCTTAGTATAACTAAAATTTCAAACCCTCCTCCCAAAATAAGAATGTTCTTCTTAAAATAAAAAGGTTATTCTAATAAATTATTATGGATTATAATTATATTCATTGTTTCTCTCAATTTACTCCGCAGTGTTACAATTGTAGCAAATGATAGTCGGAGTGTTTTTTTTTTTTTTTCCTGAAAAAAAGTGGTTTCCTAGATTTAAAAAAATTATATGTAACTATGGACAAAATCGACTAATTTTAACTATTCTAAATTAAACTTAATTTTCAATGATTTGTTCAAGATTTATCATTTGTGACATCCGTATGAAATAGGAGGCAAACAAATAAGGTTGCTCATGTGTTAGCTAAGCAAATTAAACCAAATATAGAGCCTTTAGTGCTCTGATACCATAATAGAGTTAAAGAGATGCTGAAAAATCTTATTTATTCACTGAATAAAGCATGTAATATATACAGCTATTAGTAATAACAAAATTGCCTAAGAATAAAGTTGGTTACAACTGAAATATATTTACATTTGAATAACTTTGAACAGGTCAGCTCCTATGTACATGAGGAGAATCCTCTAACATAGGTAACCCCTAATTGTATTGAAAATCATATACTTGTTATAGCTATTGGAAATTGATATTCTTTGATGCCAAAAAAAGTTAAGCTTAATTTTGAAATCCATCCCTCTCATCTATATAAATAAGTTATTTCCTAATCAATTTCACTCCAATTTTTAAATTCAAACTTTAACAATGGAATTTAAATCTAAATTGAACTAGGTACCAACTTGTTACAATTTTTTTATTTAAAAGAAAAAAAAGAAACATGTTACAAATGATTGAATGAAATGGGGATACAATTGAACAGAGGACCACATAGCTATTTGTTTGCAAGTGGTCTGAAGCCAAAAATGTACTTGTTTTGCCACCATTATTATTGCTTTATTTTTTTGCTAATTAATAAGCAAGTTGCTTCACACTTCCAGAATTGATGTCCAGAATACAACATTTTCAATTCTCTCTCTTTCTTTTCAATAATTGTATGTCCCCCCCAACATTTTCTTAACTTTTCAAAATCAATGTCATATTCTTATCTTTAATCATTCAGAATTTAAATTCGGAATTGTTTGATTAATTGTCTTTGACAACTCACACCCAATGTTGATAACTCGCATTTGATTCACGTTGTTGTTGGATTTTTTTTTAATTATAACAACATAAAATTAATCTAATATATAATTTTTAATTTATTATTAATATATAATTTATTAATTTTAGTTTATATATATATATATATAAACTTGTTAAATATTTTTATTTTGAATAGTTAAAATAAATAATGATTTTAAATATTTATTTAAAAAAATTCATAATTGTTTTAATGTGTGGATCGAGATTTCAAATAGTTATCAATTGCTATTTTCAAAACTTAGCAAATGGTAGAACTATAATTGTTACATACAAAATATCGATCACATGCATAAAATAGTAGACATATATAGACATATCCAAATTTATTTTTGCTCTATGAATAAAATCTACCATTCAAATTCGCTAAACATACAAATAATTGAGAGCTTAAGTACCAAACTTGCCAATTTAGAAAATTTCTCTATTTACTATTTTTTTTTTTACAGCAGACAACGGTAAAAGATAGGCAGTGATTATCATATCCATCCTCCTTATACAATTCATGTTAAAAATAAAAATAAACTAACAGATTAATTAATCTCATAGAACTCTGTATTATCATTTTAAATACAAAAGTGCCTTATTCTAATTCAAGTTATTAAAAAGGGAAATTCTATGAAGTTGCAGAACACCAAATGCCCTTGCCAGCCTTAGAGAAAGAAAGCATAAATATATAGATAAAAGCCCAACCCCAAAAGACTTATCAAGCCTCATGTTATTCCTTGGCAAAATAACAAGGGCCCAAAGCAAGGCTGCCATCAGAAACCCCAAAGTCTCATAAAGAGAAGGGTCACTTGGAATCACAAAAGAATTTGGATATTTGGCCCATGAAGAAATAACAAATGACAAGCCCAAGCCCAATAAAGTATTAAACATTGGACCAGCATAGCAACCTGAAATAGCAATTTGGGCTCCATCTTCTCCACCATGTATAGACATAGCCACATTTGCTATCAAATCTCCAAGTGAATTGCCCCAAGCAAGGACAGTCAACCCAAGAACTGAAGGGTTTATCCCAAATATAAACCCAATTGAAACCAAAAGAGAAACCAACTCTTCTGCAATGATATAAGTCCAACTAACACTCATTAAAAACCCACAAGCTAACCAAGGGAATAAGCACATTTTTGGTGGGCTTGAGCTTTTTGTGGTGACAAATACCAAATTTCCAAGGAACATACCCAAAAAACCTGCAATTGAGTAGGTAACTAAAGTACTTCTAGAACCCAATTTCTTTTCCATTTGAGTTTCAAACAGTACTGCCAGTAAAAGAGGAGCCAATGTAACAGAAATAACTGCATAAACCTTAGACCATTTGTCTTCACTAACAACAGGAATAGTCATTCTTCTTGGCAAGTACAAAGGTAGCTCCAAAATATATAAAAATCTACCTAGGTAGTAAGAAAAAGATGATGAATCTACATTTTTACAAATTGGGCTTTCTTTATTTTCCATAGTTGTCTTGTTTTTCACTACAATGGGCTTTTCATCATCAACATAGCCCAAAAGTGGAATACCCATTTCCACAACATCTTCTTGGCTATTAGTAATGAAATCTTTAGTAGTAGATGGACAAATTGGTAATGGGGTTACTTTAGTTTCTTTTTCAAAGAAAACAAAGTGCATTAAACAGACTACAGAAACATAAAAGAAGTAAATAGAAAGAAAAGAAATTGAAACCCATAGGTTAATTTCCCCTTTAGTAAGAATCAAAAGAAGAGAAGAAAGTGCCAAAAGAAAAAAAGAAGCATCTCTAATAAAACTAGGCTTATCAATTGAAAATTTTTGAGGACTTGTGACTATACTTATAACACCAACTACAGTACTAGACACAAAAAATGCTCCTCCTAATACACTATTCAGACCCACATCACCATTATTAGACCTTGTAAAGGAAACTATACTAGCAAAAACATCAGGAGCACCATTACCAAGAGAAAGAAGAGTAACACCAGCAATAGTTGGAGAAAGTTTTAAAATTTTTGACAAATCTTCTAAGGAAGAACAGAAATATTCAGCAGCAGTATTACCTAATAAATAGAATAAAACAGCAAGCCAAAGTAATAAAATAGCATAACCCAATAAATAAAATTGGCCAAGAGTGCAATAAAATATTGTAAGGTAGTTTATATAGCCTTTAGGCCTGCATCCACCATGTGATTTAAGGTACATACACTTGGATTTGGAATCTGTATGATCATTAAGACCAGTGCAGCTACCACTTTTGATCAATTCTGGAATTGATAATGAATTGTTATGATTATTTTCAATTGGGTTTTCTGTTTCATTGGATTTTCCAAGAAAATATGAGATTGTGATGTAGAAAATGAAAAGGAAAAGAAAGCAAGTATTGAGGAAAAGAGGAAGTTTTTTGGGTTTAGAAGCCATTCAAAAGGAAGTGTTAGTTGACAGAGGAAATGATATGATACTGAGAAGTGAATTAATTAATTTGAAGTGGTGCTATGAACTATGAAGGAAGGAAGATATCTATAGAATAGGAGATTTTAACAAAAAGGGAAGGGACAAAAAGAGTACAAAAATAAAAATCTACTATTGTTTTTGGACAATTAAGGTATAATATTAATAATATAAAGAAGTCAAAATTATAAATAGAAAGAAATGTATCAAATACAAAACTGAAATCCACCCATGTGTACTAGTATAAGTGTACTTGCTATGCTATACAAATGCTTCAGTAGTTCTAGCAACAGGAAAAAACATCAAACACATTTCATAGATATATAGTGCAAAAAAGGCCTTGTGTATGAAATTTCACTTCATTTGTTAGGATTATAAATTTCTATAAACATGTAAATACAGTACATTTTTGCAAGAAGAAGAATAAGCAAAGTATCTAAATAAAATGTGTGGTTGGTCTTAAAACTGAGCTAGATTTTAGCCATGATTGTATGTGTTCTGGAAAGGCTTACAAAAAAAATCATGGGTCTATTGAAAGAAGATTAATTAATTCAAGTTAGTTAATTAATTAGCGGTAAATGGTAATTTAGATGTTGAATCCAATGTTTCAAAGGGTCTTCTAGTACTCATAATGAAACATATAAAGGAAATTTCCTAGCAGTTAAAAGGAGAAGATCAAAGTCTTCCTTAGCATACTTTGGGAAAAAACATTTAGTTAATTAAAAAACCTATCAATCACATTTCAATCTTTCCTTTTTAATGATCAATGAAAAAATTTCAAGTGAAGTGATTACTGTATCTATAGTGCACTTTAGAATAACATGATCGATTGCC